>PVIR01024677.1:0-25689 GCA_004026965.1 Petromus typicus | reverse complement strand
TATCTGGAATAAATGTCTTCTAATAAGGATGAAGTGCTGCCTTTTCCATGGTGGAACTGGGTCAAAATAATCAAGCTGCCACGAGGTCACAGGTGGATAACACAGTAGAATGTACCAGGGGTTCAGTGTTGGTCTCTGCTGTGGGCACACTTGGCATTCCATACCTGGCTGTAGTCAGGGTAAACTTGGTGAGTGGAATTTGTGCTGCTGAGCACATGCCTTTGCCACCATGGCCAGTTTGTTTATGAGCCCATTGGGCATTGACAGTTGAGGACAAACAGAAAGATCAACTGGTCATCTTATCCACTTGATAGTTAAAGTCATTTCTCCTGCTTAGGTCAGTTTTTGGTGGACTTTCACATGACATAAGAATGTCCTCATAACTTTGGCTTGTATAAGGAGAGTTCTATCCATATGCATCTTCTCCAGATGTCTTTGTCACAAATTTTTCAGTAATTTCTTTTTGTAAATCCCTGACCATGTAGCCAACTATAAATTAGTATTTATTAACATGCCTTTCAATTTTTTTTTTTCTGCCAGGCCACCTGGTACACTACCCAAAGTTGTGCTCCCTATACAGATTTTCTTTCACTGCTCTCCTTGTGGGAGTCATGAAAGGGTTGCTGTCTGTTTTAAGTGATGAGTGATGCCTGCAGCACATGTAGAACTATCGTTTTTTTTTTGTTTGTTTTTTTTTTTTGAGACAGGATCTTGTTTTGTGGTTCAGGCTGGGCATGAGCTCACTATATAGCCCAGATGAGCCTCAAACTCAGCAATCCTCCTGCTTCTCTCTCCCAAGTGTTAGGATTATAAGTATGAGTCACCATGCCCGGCACTGTGATATGTGGTACTGATTGCTTGTGGGTATGAGTCATCCTGCCCAGCATTATTGTATGTGGTTACCAGGGATCAAACAAGGGACCTTGCATTTACAAGGAAGATGTGGGAACCACAGAGCTAAATACCCAGCCTATGTAGAGCTATTTTTAAATCAGTCTCTAAGTATCTCCTGTCAGTTGACCACTGGTTACATCCCAAGGCCATAGATACATGCCATGGGATAGAAGGCAACATAATTGGAAGAGAAACTATGGGAATTTGGGCAATTTCTACAAGTATTCTACTCACACCTTCAGAGCCTTCTCAGAGCCCATCACACACATATGTTTTCTTTTTATGAAGTAAACACCCAACTTTATGAGTTGTTGATTCAGACAGAGCTCATGTTATGATAGGCAGCTCAGTTCTTCTGGTAACCTGCTATCTCATCATCATGCATTCAATTTCCACTAAGGCTCAGAAGCAAGGCATTATTTATTTCTCAAAAGAAGAGTAGATGGTTGCAGAAGATGGGAGAGCCTTGCTCCAAGATTCTAAAGGCCTCTGCTCTGCTCACGTATCTGTGGGGGCTTCCCAGAGGCTCCAGGCATAATCCTCATCTGCCACTGCCACCTCAAGTACCATCGGATCTGCTGCCTTATATGATTCAATCGCAGAGCAGCCTGGACCTGCTGCAAGATCCTTCTCTTACACTGGGGACCCCTCACAGCTGGCAGCTTTCTGAGCCACTCAGTAAATGTGCCAAAGAGAGTAACATGCCAAAGTAACATGCCACTCAGTAACATGCCAAAGAGAGGCATGTGTTGTTTCCAAAATTCAAATAGTTTCACTGGATATTGTACCTCATTTTGATTTATAGGAGGGGCCAGATGGAAAAACTTATGCTTCACTTTACAAGGACTATCTCTGCATGCCACACAACACTGGACTGCTATATATTTTACTGAGAGAAGAAGGGCTTGACTTATTCCCATCATTGACACACAAATGTTTTGCTACCATATTCCAGAGTGATTACTACCTCTTGCTCACTTGTTCTAATCAGCATGATATTATCAGTGCAGTGGACCTTTTGGAAGAGACACCTTTATTAAGATTTCTGATAGCTAAGTTTGAGACAGCAACAGAGAGTTATACTCCTGAAGTAGTGAAGCAAAAGTGAATTGCTGCTTTTCATAGCTAAAAGCAAGTTGCGTCTGATGGGCATTATAGATAGGTATGGGGAAGAAGGGATTCACCAAATTAGTACTTCAAACCAGGTATCAGAGATGTGTTCCTCAGCTCAGGCAAGGAAAACACATCTGGCCAGCCACTGCAATTACATTCAGCACTTGATTAAGGGTATAGCAATCAGCTGTCATTCTCTCTAACCCACTCATCCCACAAATAGAAGAGTTAAATGCTGATGTAATGGGAACCACCATACTACATCTCTTAAGACCTCAGTGATGACAGCACTAATCTCTTCAGGCCCTCCAGAGATGCCATATTCTTTTTTGAAATTGACCTTTTTGGTACATTTATATGCACATCATGGTCACAACTGACACAGAGAATTTGTATCAGTATATGACATGACTTAATTCTCATTTTTTTTCTCATTCCTCTGCCCACCATACAGCCCCCACACCCCAGATATACATATAAGCTTTGTTTCCTTTTTTCCATCAAAGTTTTTCTTTCCATTCTTTACTTACCCCTACCCCTCTTTTCCCTTTGAATATTTTCCATTTCACAATGTCTATCATATATTTTAAAACTCTTTTATATCTTCAGTTTCTCATACCAGAGAAAAGATACTGTATTTACACATCCATGACATATTTATTTCATTTAAGAGTATGTTCTCGAGGTTTGTCCATTTGAGTATAAATTATTCAAATTTATCATTCTTTGTGGTTGAGTGCAATATTGTTTTTGATTTACTCTTTCCCAGGTAACAGCAACTCTAATGGGTTCCATTTTGTATTTCTCACTACCATAATAGCACAAGTGCTACAGGATAGGGAACCAATCCTCCCATGTAGATCTATCCCTGTTATGCATTTAGGAACTAGGGGAATGAGCACAGAATGAACTTGGGGACTTTCTTCATCCATCGTGAGACAAAGATTGGCTCAAACTCTACTGATTATCCAACCTACACAGGTTCCTACACTTGCATAAAGGCCACAATGATAGTTTGTATTTGCTGAAAGTGTGTGTTCAGAACCAATGTGCAGTAGTCCCTGAAATGTCTGATCATTTTCTTCCCCCTAATATATAGTTTGCCTGCAAAAATGACTTAGGTTCCTTTAGGGAAAGAAAGGAGAAAAATAACAGTATATTCTTATAGTGCACTATGTTTATTCCTGAAAGGTACTTGGATTTCCTTAACTCAAGGGGTCCAGCCTTGTGAACTGGCCTATCTGGTAATTCCCTGAAGGACTGTGATTCTCTGTTATTACAATTTGAGGCATATTTTTGTTCATTTGCCCTCAAATTGTTCAGCTTTTATAAACCTAGTAACAAATTTAGTAAGCTTCTTATATATTTAACTTCTGTGGACACCATGAATATTTAGCTAAAATACAGATCATTCTCACTGCTTCCTCA
Source organism: Petromus typicus (assembly GCA_004026965.1). NCBI lineage: Eukaryota > Metazoa > Chordata > Mammalia > Rodentia > Petromuridae > Petromus > Petromus typicus. The sequence continues at coordinate 22,254 of PVIR01024677.1, read as the reverse complement.
TTACCTTGTCCATTATGATAAGTATACTCTCCTTGCTTTCTGCAATTGGCCCCTACTATTTCGTATCCAATTAAAGCCATTGGGTTTACATTCCCTAATTGAGGCACTGTGGTCCCCGCTGTAAGCTCTGACACACAGAGAAGAGCAATGGCAGGACTCTCCAAGGATGCTGATATTCCTTTTACAAATATCTCTCCTAAGAGACTAGTGAAAGGTTCATGTATTTGACTCTCGATATAGCTCTTTTAATATCCTCACCAACAGTACAACAAGGTGTATCAGGCATTTCCTGCTCACTCACACTGGGCTATCCTTTGATTCATAGGTCAGCCAACAAACTGAGTAAACTTATTGTCATCCTTTTGAAAAGAAATCTCTATAAGACAGGGCATTAAGGTTTGAATTTGTGTTTAGAGAATACATATCAAGAAATAACCTGATCTAAGTGTGTGTTTCTTTTAGCATTATCCCACCTCCTTAAATTTTGTTCCTGTACATGCTACCCAAGACTCTGTTTGTAAGAATTAGGAAAAACAGGAAGTTCTTTGGGAGAACCTCCTCAGGAGGCATGCTGTGTTCCTCACCCTCATGAGCCTCATGGGGTTTGACCCTAATTATAGGCCTACTGGCAAAAGTGAATAGTGAGGGTGGGTCTCAAGGAGCATCATTATTGTCTTGCACAGTGACTGAATCAGGAAAAGATATTATTGTTTCATAGGCAGCACAGGATTAGCTTCCGCAGGTACAGGAGGAGAGGCAAACAGCACAGCAGATGAGAGGAGATGTTTCTTCCACTGAGAATGAGGATGTCTCTTCTGGCAAAACAAACTTACCAGAATTTAGTAGTTCAGTGTTCCCAACTTTATCAATTCCTCCCAAACATCAACAACCTAATTTATAAAATCTCATTCTTTAATGATCAATGTCCTCACTTTCACTTTAAATACCCGTTGAAGCTGAATATTATATTTCTGCTATAATTCAACTAATTCAGTGTTGAGCTTCTCCTACTTCCTGTTTATCTATCCTCTATTTTGCTCTTTAGTTGTATTCTCTGAATGATTAGAGCTCTTGGTAGTCTCTGCATAAACAGAAGTCCATGCCAATTTTATGTTTCATTAATTTAAAATTTAAAACTGTGAGCCATGGTTCACAGAATCTGAACCAGGAACCATAAAACTAAGTAACAGAATTCTTTTTACAATTTTGTTTCTCTAGCTCTACTCTAGGTACCAAAATCTATATTACAGTTTGATAGAAGAACATAATTAACTTAAACTATGTGTCACTGTACAAAGGGATTTATTAGGTAGGCAGAAGTGGAACAGTTCCAGTGGCCTCCACCCAGTCAGGAATCCAGCATGGCCATCTGTGCTGGAGAGCCAGAGGATGAGTAACAAAGATTGAAAACCTAGGAGTTCACTGCAGACATCACTATCAACCTGTGCCAGAAAGGTAAAGAGTCTCCGTGGGAAAGCTGTGAGGAGCACCTGAAAAAAACTAGAGACCAATATTCCAAGGCAAAATAAAAGACTGAAATTTTCCAAATAGGGAACAACTTGTTCTCTTCTTTTTTATTCTACCTAGGCTATAAGCCTGTTGGTGGGTGCCACCCACATTTGGGATGGGGATCTTCTCTTAATTTTGGACATGTCAGTTGTCTACAGACATACCCAGATCTGTGATTTACTGATTTTTTCTGAGATTCTTCCTCTTGTAAGAGTCATGTTGACATACCACAAACATCACAGGTGTCAGTGTGGTGGAAGGAGGAAAATATCCAAGAAGAATGAGGGAAGAATAATGGAGAATACAACTTCACTGTGTACCTTTTAGCCTTCATTTCTTAAATGATTTTTGAGTGCCAGGTTATTATTTACATCAGAAGTTACATGTTTTATATATAAAGTTGTTTTCTTTAAAAAATATAGCTATTCTTTGGGATTTGTGGGTGTGCTTGTCCAGACAAAGGAAAAGTTACATATCATCTTCTAGAGTCTAGGATATTTCTGACCAGCAGATAAGAAAATGAGAAATGTCAGTGAATCATCTTATTACAGTCTCAATGACATCCCTATAAAGATAAGTACACAGAATTACAGGAGTCTCTTCAAATACAGCTAATATTTTTGTTTATTGTGAAATAGGTACATTTTATATACATTTCATGATCATACTCAGCATTGATAATTTGTACCAGTATATGACATGATTCTTATTTTATTTTCCCATTCTCCTAGCCACCTTACAACCCCCACCCTCTATAGACATAAGCTTTGTTTCCATTTTTTTATTACCATCACATTTTTTTCTTTCCCCTCATTACCTCCCCTACCCATTTCCCTTTGAATAGTTTATATTATACAATATCTAACATACATTTTAGAACTTATTTACATTTTAGTTTTTCATATCAGAGGAAAGATATGACATTTACACTTCTGTGACCTATTTATTTCACTTATGGGGATGTTCTGAAGTCATGTCCATTTGTGTATGAATGATCCAAACTTATCATTCTTTATGGCTGAGTAATAAAGTAATATTAATATATGTGCCCCAGAGTTTTACAAAAGCAAGTGAATTCCTTGTTCATTTTAAATTATAAAACAATCTTCCAATATTCTGCCTATGTTTTAAGTACTAGGAATTACCACCCTGTGTGAAAACCTTGCTTCAAATTTAAATGTCTTAAAACTTAATTCTTCTCTCTCTTGCTTAAATAATTTTGACTATAGACAAATCTTTTAATATTGCAATGCAGTAGTTTCCTCCTTCATAAAGCATGAAAATATTTATTATCTTAAAATGTTTTTAAGATATATTGTTCAATTGGTTATAAATTATTTATTGTAGAAAGAATCTGAGGAGGTTTATGTAGTAAATTACAATGACAATGACAGAAAAACTTGGCAAAATAGAACAGACACAAGGAATCTTTTCTGTCTTTTGTAGTTCTAATCAAACATTCAGCAGATTACAAAATAAAAGAAAGTTCTAGATGTTACTAGAATATTACCAAAAAGTTGATATGATCTATATGTCAAGGATCAGAGGAACTCCATTAAATTTAGTGTGGATTTGATAGAATTGAATGAGGGTGTATAAAATATCCATGAAAATTCCCTTTCTCTTTGCTAATGATGTGAAGATAGAAGTGGTGGATGGATACTGTGAATAGTCAAGTGTAGAGAGGAAAAGACTAACAGCAGAGGTGGGCTACAGAGGTCAGGACAGTCTGAATGACACCCCTCAATTCTAATAGCTTAGTGTGAGACAATGGGGCTTCAGATACATGGTTGAGTCATGAGGAAAGGGTTTGTGCGTGGGATTACACACTTGTCCTCTTCCACCATGTGAAGGTGCAAGGAGAGGATGAAACTTTATACAGTGAGGTAACCTCTGAAGAGACAATGAATCTATTAGTGCACTTAATCTTGAACTGCTATCCACTCAAAGTGTAAGACATAGAATTATAGTATTCATAAGCCAACCAGTGTATGACCAGTTATGACAACCCTAACAAACTTTGAATATGAAGGCAACTATTGCTGGTTTCTTTTCAATTCTTTGACCTGTATTCATCTGAAAATACAAGTAACTTAAAGATACAATCACTTAGTAAAGTATATAGCACCTAGAAATGAAAAAGGAATCAAAATTGCTCTCATTTGAGAGTGCCTGGACGTGGAGGCCACAAAGCTCTCTCCATGGCTGACCTGAGCAGAGCGTCATGGCTATCTGTGGTGGCTCTGAATAGTAACGCTGCTATCAACACAACCACGGAGAATCTGAGATGTTCCATACTTCAGGGAAAGATATGTTTTCTTCCTCCTTGTAAGTGTGAAGCAGACTTGTCTTCCTCTGCAATATTTTTATTGTAAAAATAAAATAGAGATGTTTTATATTTATAAAAAGTGCAAAGAAAAATACAAACAAAATTATAATCTTTTCCATTTTGTTCAACATTATATGAAATGCACAAAGTAAGAACCAAGGAAAGTGTCAGCAAAGTAACTGAAATGAGGGAGATGTAATATATCAATGTGGTTGATATATGATTGATTTAAGACACAAACATTCAAAAATCATTAGTAGGGCTGGGGAGTTACCTCAGTAGTTCTGGCTCCTGTCTTGCAAATGCAGGGTCCCAGGTTCAATCCCCAATAATCATATACAACAATGCCAGGTGTTGAGACTCACGCCCACCAACAATCAGTACCACATACCACAGTGCTGGGCTTGAGGTAACAGGATTGCTGTGAGTTCAAAGCTGGGCTCAAGGCCATCCTGAACTATAAAAGCGAGACCTGTCTCAAAACATAATAAAACAAAACAAAAAACAAAAGGAAAACTTTAGTAACAAAATTATACTAATGGATGGAAATCAAATTTTAAAGACAATATTTGATAATTCAATTTCCTTACAAGTGTTCATAGAAAATTTAAAGGATAATTTAGAATATCAATAAGAACTAGTCTACAGAATATGAAAAATAGAAATGTCATAAAGAGCTATCAAAGAGCAAATGAAAATACAACCTTCCTTGGTAGGACTTAATTTAAGACACCTGACATTTATGTAATTCATTTTTCATCATCAGGACTTCTGTATTTTATCTGGCACCCTAGGTTGATGTAGGATGTTTTACAACTTCAATACAAATTTCACCACATAACTGTTATAAAATTCAAAATCCAACTATCTGAAACATTTCAAATATAGTGTTAGGCAGATCTCCATCTCTGTGTTCCAATATGTGAGAAGCATCATTTTAAAGGGAGACCAGTTTATTTTGGCTCAGAGTGTCAGACATGTTGGTCCACAGTCGTTTGGCTCAGTGGCTGACAGGCTTGAGGTGAGGCGGTAGTCATGGCGGCAACTCATGGCAAAGCAAAGCGGCTCTACTCATGCTGACCAAGAGGAAGCAAGAGAAAGGCAGGGACTGGTAGGGCTGAAGAGCTACCTCAGTGACCTCCATCCTCCAGTTAGCCTTCAGCTTCTAAAAGTTTCACCACCTTCCAAAAGCCCGTTCATTTACAAATTCGTATATTAATCCACCAATGAGCTCAGAACCATGAGGACGCAATCCATTTCCAAAAGTCCCACGTCCAGATATGGTTGCTTTGGCAACCTTCAATACATGAACTTTCAGGGACATTAAAGGTCCAAATGACAACATATATGGTTTTTAAAATCTACTAAACTATAGAGTATATCAATAATTCAGTCTACATTTTGTAAGAAAATGAGAAAATCAAGCAATTCTAAATATCAAAATATATGAAATTTGTTAAGATTTGCATATGTATAGCAGGAATGGTCTATAGAGATCATAACAGTCTGAATGACACCCCTCAATTCCAATATCTTAGTATTAGACAGTGGGGTTTCTGATACATGGTTTGGTCATGAGGAAAGGGTCTTTGTATTTAGGTAAGTTTTAAATAATCTCATTAAAGATTAGAAACTAATAGCAAGCAAATTATTACATTGGTTCATGAATGATTTTCAATAAATTTTTTGAATTAATAAATTAACTCAGGGAAACAACAAAAGAAAATGATTTGGGAAATAGAAAGTGAAAGTGAAAAGTAAAATTATTTTGGGTATTAAGTGCATCATTAATAAATTAATCAATAGTATATTATAGATATTAATAATATATTATAATAGTATCTAATATACATTAAAAGAAATACTTTGATACTATAAAATAGAAGGCACCCTGCAATACCTCATTAAGAAAAAAGAAAAGGTATATTAAAATAGGAAAGCGACATCTCAGAGGAGAAACAGTTCACAGTGCCCACTCTGTAGCAGAAGCCATGAGGACTTGAACACCATCTTTCTGCCCCTCTTTCCTGTCCAGGCTACTAGGACTAGGGCTCCAGACCAGTCACTCACTTGTAGTGGTGTACTCATCACACAGCCTCAATCTCATCACCACATGTTCCAGATTTTGCCACCTCTGAAGAAAGAAAACCTCACAACACCCACATGAGGCATTGGGGAATGTCTAAACACCTGCCAGCACTGTGTCCAGTTGAGCAAGAACACTAGCGCAAGTGTCGATGGAAGGGCCTCATCTGCAACCAGTGGGTGTTCTGTGCGCACCCAACAGCATGAGTGCACGTGCACATAAGCAAATGTGTGTGCCCAGGAGATGATATTGTTGGTTTGCCCTATCTGGTTGGAGGGATGGAGCTAATGAGAAACCATCATAGAGAGATTTTGCCTTTCTAGGAGAATGCAGGCTGCATGGTCATCCTATGAGAGGATGGTGGCCTGAGTCATCCCTGTTTCTCATAGCACATGTACCAAGTCCAGGTAGTTTGCCCATTTAGTGACTCGCTCCACTAGGCCACTCAGGCTTGCACAAACCAGATGGCCTGATGACATCAGCCAATTCATCAAGGTGCCCCATGGGCCAGTCTCTATGTACCTTGCAAAACTCTGGACATGGAAGCGGTGCTGGCCTGCTGGCTAATTGGGACGTCTTCCATGTGTGTAACTCCATCTATCAGCCCTTTCATCACATAGCCATAATGACCTCCCAGGAAGTGTCTCACTCACCCTTTGCTTGAATTGTTTTGCCAGTTCCTACCATTCCATAGCTGTATAGGTCGTACATATTGTGTGGCAGGTAGGTCTAAGCAGCCCTCCTGCTATTCCCTTATTGGGTCAAGGGCTGCTTTATTTCGAAAACAGGTCTTGCCTGCACCATTAGAATACTCTCCCATGCCCTGTAACTGGGACTTTTGATCTGGAAGGAAACAAAATTTTCTGTCCTCTTCAGCATGACTGTCATGATGCTAGTCAGGGCTCTTCTCTTTCTGCTGCAACGGATCCACCTATGGGACAAGATCTTCCTTGTCCTGCTTCACATGGTGAAAGAGATTGGAAAACAAGCAAGCTACCCACCCTACTCCCCTGATTCAGGGTTAGGGAGAGGAAGGAATCTGTGTTTCCAATGTTTCCAAAGTCTGTGAGACATCTCTGGGAGTCAGATGGACTCCCTTCCAGTCCTTCAGATGTTTCCTAGCTGCCCAGAAGGTAGCTACTGGAATCCAGAGACATGTTGGGGGCTCCTGTCAGCAGCCCCCAGCGTGTCCCTCACTAACATGCTGCTTCTGCAGACATCACAGGGACACTCATCCCTGCATCCCGATGATAACAGTATTTGTGCAGTGGGTGAAGAGTGTTTTCTCAGGTTAGAGTTCCAAAGCAAAGAAAGCACATGGGGCAGACACTGGCACAGGCAGCACCAAAGCATCCTTATTTTTCCAGCAGTGATAGTGCCCTGTTATCACACACTGAGGTACACTGGAAAGCAACAGCTGTATAACCTTCTTTGTCCATACATTATATACATGGTTGACTTATGGTCATGAAAGTAAACCCAGCATTTGTCTGTACTCATGGGGTTATGTCCTCCAGGATGCCGCAGACTGCAGGCTTTAACTGACATATCTAGCAATGGCTCCCATAATAATCCACTGATTAGAGGCCACTGAGTGCCACCAAATTTACATGATCTTTTCTTTGCTCCCGAGGTACCTCCTTGAAGTTATTTTTCCACTATTTTTTTAAAAATTAAAATTGCATCTACTATCATAAAAAGTCTTAAACTTTACCCAAAGCCTGCTTTTAGTTCCTCAGCTGCAATTATTGCTTTGGTATTTTTATGTCATGGCATTATGCCTTGGTTTCTTCTCCTTCTGTTCTTGATTTCTAAAGAAATATATTTTGCTTGTTTACATAAGGAGAACATAGTATTAGCTTGCATAAAAAAAATGGCCTCAGAGGACAGCTCCGTTTCCTGGCACCAAAAACCAAATCTTGAACTCATTACAGAGATCCACCAGAGTTGGCTAGACTTCTTTGTTTTAGGATTTCTATTGGCTGCAGACAGTGTGGGAAGGACCCTGGGAGATCATGAAGCCATGCAATGTCTGCTAAAAATTGGATAACTTCAGAGAAGGCGGCAGAACAGTAAACAGCAGCAAATGTGCCTCGCCAAGATTCAGCATCCAGATACTCCAATGTGCCAATTTGGGAAAGAAAAGGAGGGAGTCGGTCCCCTGGGATCCAGGAAGGATCTGAAGAGAGAATTGGAGCCCACGGGGAAGGTGGAGAAACAGACCTCAGTACAGGAAAGGGGAGCGGCAAAGTGCACTTTTGATAGTTAGAAACAGAGGAACTGAGTGAGCCCCTCAACTTCCCTTCTTTGAGCTGTGGGCCCCCGTGCGTAGCCATGTTTAAGATTAGGAGGAGGTCATGACGCATGCTCATTAATTGCAGTGGGAGTGGGAGGCTTGAAATCAGAGAAAAATCTTTTTTTTTCTCTTTGCTTTTGTTTTATTGTTATTGTTGTTGATTGTTTTGGGTTTCTTTTTAATGAGTTGGACATTATCATAAGTTTTTTTGTTTTTTGTTATTTTGCTTGGTTTAGTTTTTTTTTTTTATTTCTTCTTCTTTCTTTTACTTCTCTTCATCAGTTTCCCAAGGCATGGGAAACCTTTCTTTGTCTTCCACCCTTACTTCTAATCTCTTTCTTTTTTATTTCTCTACTTTTTCCTCTTATCTTTTTAAATATTTTTCTCCCAAGAGTAAAATATCTCTCTTCAGGGGATATTTACATATTTTCTGATTTGTTTTACATTATGTTATACATCCATAAATCTTGTTCTTATGGTTATAGGTGTCAGGTTAACAGTTACCTTGTTTTGTCATGTTCTACACTGTGCTTTTTGCTATAATTATTACAGATTATATTACTTTAACCAAGTCGCATAGTTGTTGTGATCAGGTGTTCTTCCTTGTGTGTCAGTATTGAGATTGTCTGGGGGTCATAAAGAAAATGAGCTCATTGTCTTTGGTGAGATGGAATTATCCAGATGTGGTAGATTAACTAATGGTCAGCTTGAAAGGCCCCACGTAACTAATCAGTGTGGTTCTGGGTTTGAAAGATTCACTGGAGAATTTTTGCCAGTGGCATAAAAGGAGAACTGGAGGGGAAGAATAAGTGGTATTGATTTTCCCGGAGAAGCCTGCCACGCTAGTTTTCCTGAAATGAACCTGACTCTTATCTTTGAAGGTGCTCAGGCCCATGTGGGACACTGTTGTGGGATCCAGGACCTTGGCTGAAATCTTTGGGTCTCTTACATGTGGACAGATCTCTTGTGCTTTTCTGCATTTAACTTTTTGGGTGATTATTATAAAATAATCTTATAAATCGTATGTCCTGTATTAAATCATTTCCTTTATAAAAACTGACTAAAACAACAGATGTAGGTATAATTTTACTTATGACTATGAGCATTCTTAGCACCTTCTAGGAGTCTTTACCAGAGGAAATGACATTTGTTTTGGTAAAATTATTTAAAAAATATAGCTAACCTAAAACAGCTGTAGAAATGAGGGCTAATCTTATTGTATCCTACAAGCTGGCCATCTACTTGGAAATTTGAGTTTTGACCTGGGGAGAATTTTTATTTCTGCATGAGTTGGGTCATTGAAACAAATAAGCGCAGAAGCATAAACACACTTAGGGACACACAGTTCTTTTGGAAATAAGAATTTTCAAGATGCATAATTCTTATTTGGTTGGTATTGTGAAGTTAATTAGATCTCTTTGGTTTCAAATTGTTATAGATTTCTTATTTGGGTATACAATTCTTTGGATCTTCATTATTTCAGTTCTACACAGTTCCAAGGTCAATGATAAAGAAAATAGTGTAGAATCAAATATAGAGAGGATCAGAACCAAATTCTTCTGTGATTTCAGTACAAAATCCAAGAGCTCTCAGTTTCAAGTTTTACACACTGATTTTTCAATTGAAAACAGAGCTTTCCAGAGCCACATATGTAACCTAGTGCCATTCAACACAAGTAAGACTTGTTTGCTCAGATTTTAATTTATTGAAATCTTTTTTGTTCATTGCTAGAGTAAGGTAAAATGGAAAGTTTGAAATAACCTTCAAAACCTGGCAGACTAACCAGATAATTAGGAGAAAATCATGTTCAGCTCCCTATTCTTAGAACTTCTAAAAGACAAATTATCTGAAGTCATGAATAATTTCTAATATTTAAGCTGTGGATGAAATTTCACTTTTTGACCCAAAGTGTGTCTCTTGGCTCTCTTCAAAAGCTCTATATACAATTTTCTCCATTTGTTTCATACTTAACAGGCTTGGCTAAAAGCTAGTCTGCTAAGAAATAAAATAGTTTAAGGTTTTAGTTTTGTAAAGAAAAGCCAAAATATTTAACAAGTCTTTTATTATTCACTTACTATGTGTATCTGTAATTAAATGGTTTAAAAATAAAATATTAAATATCAATTTATTTGGAAGTTGAGATTTAGAAATAATTTGTCTACTCCCAAGAAAAAAGGAATAGCAATAATTGAGTATGGCCAACTTTGTCTTAATCATTTCAAACAAGTTTTTTAAAGAGTTTTAATATTTTCTTGGGAAAATCTAGCTGGTATACATCATCAGGGATCTTTATTATTTAACAGAAAAAACAATAAAAATGAGATTAAAATACATAAAAAGAAAATCTGTTTCACTCTGGCAAAGGGAGGCTAGCTGGAAAGTGGTAAGTGAAAAAAGACAAATGAGTACTAGAAAGTTTTCATTCCTGGGACCATGAATCATGAAAAGTAGAATACAAAAGAAAAGTTAAAAAATAAAAATTGAATCAATACCAGCCTGAGCTCCAACATAGTGAGCTGTGTGAACTTTTTCCAAAGATATTTTGCTTAATTTCCAAAGATATTTTGATTTAATATATTTTCATGCTTGGAAGTAACCTCTTTAGAATTAAAGTAAAAAAATGCCTAAGACAAAGGAATCGTATTAAGTTTCACCCTTAAATTTTAAACTGATCATTGTTGGCAGTGCTAGAAAATGTGTGCAGCTGTAAATAATTTGAATTCCAAAAGTCATAGACATGAGAGTGAGTGAAATACTAGCAACGCTGGAGAGAAGCCAAGCAAAAGAGAAGGTTAATTTGATATGTCCTGAAGAATCCAAGAAGTTAGTTTATTTCATATGTGGTAAAAGGAAGATAAAGATTGTCCAAAAAAAAAAAAAAAAAAAGGATTTTGAAAGTAATCTACATGTTAATTATTTGACATGTTTGTTCTATGAACTTCCTGAAGTTTCTAAAAACTTCAAGGACTAAAATCTCTTCCTCTATAGCACCTAGATTGATATCATAATTGTAAACTAACACTGAAATATGATTTCAGCATCTATGGTAAAATAGTATTATTTCTTAAAACAGATTACACTTTCCCCTTTAATAAAAATGGTATTTTCAACATGTATAGGAGTTAATAACACATTATAAATGGACCATTGTTAATGACAAGGCGTTTTTTTTTCAGTAATAGAAACCGAATCCTATGAATCATAAAAAGTAGAATATAAATGAAAAGTTACAAAATAAGAATTTTGTGACCTTTATATGTGTTGGCTAAGTGTCCTACTGTTATGTACTAACTATAGCCACAACTGAAGGCTGAAAAATTTAAGAGATGTAAAAAGCTCTTCAACTTTTAATGATAGTTGCTTGAAGTATCAGGATGTTGGTTGGTGACTGGTGTTTATATAGCTGAATGAAAAAACATTAAGGTAGCCTATCTAATTTTCATATGAGGACAACACTTAGTCATGACTACATATTTCCTTCAGATATTCACTTCTTCCCTTTATCAAGACAAACAATAATACAAAAGTTAGTCTAGTCAAATACTCTATTCATTCAGTTACAGTATTTTCCAAAACTGAAATTTTTCCTATACTTAAGAGAAAATAGTACCTAAAGATTACCTTTCCTTTCTTTAAATAGTAATGGTTATTTGTTAAAATGTCAAATATAAATTATTATTCAATTAAATTTGATATAATACATTTTAAAACATAATACATCTGAAAAAATTAAACAGATGATTAACAAATTTTAGTAGGCATCACTGAAGTGATTTTAATAATTTTTATTTTTTTCACTATTTTAATTCAAGGAATTTGGTAAATTGTATTTGGAGATGATAGTGTTTGGGTGCCACCTGTAGTCTTTGATACTGAGTTTGTCATTATTTCTAGGCCTTTAATTAATAAAGCTAGAATACATCTGAATATATATTTACATAGTTGCTTATATATAACTATATATGTTTATACAAAATACCCAATGGATTTTCTTTGATATTTCTATTCAAAATCAGAGATAGGACTTATAATGATCTCTTGAGTTTTTCAATATGTCTTTTCTTTGTGTTATAAATCCTGATTCTAGGAATGACACTACTAGTATAGTTTATTCACTCATTTTAGTGTAATATATAAAACACATGAAGTATATGATATATACATATGTATACACCTATTGGTGTGTTGTTCCTAAATAAGTTATACTTGTTCTGGTTTTTTTTTTTTTTTGCTTTGCTTTTTCATTCTCTATTCTAGACATCATTTCATCATCATACACAAAAATACCTCATTTCTGTTTACAACTGACCATAAATTTGCTGTATTGATACCCAAGTATTTATGCTCTATTTACTATTAACAGATTTCTGTTCTATTTTCAATTTATACTATTCAAATAACTCCAATTAATGATCTTGTTAAATGTCCTCTTATATGTTCACCAACTTATCTTTGGTTGATAAAACATACACCTTCAAGATGAATTTCTAAAAGTGACTACTATACTTAAAGTTAAAAGGTATGTGGAATTTTTGCTAAAGTGGCAAATTTCTTTAATTGTGAGATCATTTTAAGTTGCTTTTTTAGAATTAGACTTTGATAAAATCCATACATTGGAATTGATTGATGTTTTGCCTTTTTTATACATACAGTGCTCTTTTCCCTTGATACTTATTAAATGAACAAGTATAGAATTACTTTTTGCTCTTTCCTGTATTTCTTACAAAATGTATGATAAATTCAGAAGCTTTAGCAGGCATAGGTTTCTCATTTATTTTTTGGGTTGCGGGGAAAGTACTATATGGGAAACACTGGGTGCTTTCAGCAGTAGAATTTACACTGTTGACATGCAGGCTGAAGTCACAGCTCTTTGGATTTCAGCCTTCTGTGAAGGTCAGTGTGATGAGAGCCCCACTTCATCCAGGTGACCTTTTGCTTTATTTCCTGTGCCCCTCATTGGCCTCAACATGGCGGGTCAATTCTGTGGTAAATGCCTTCACATTGAAATTGGTCTTTAGTACTCTTTTTCTCCCAACTTTCACGTTGTATGTGGGTTAATAGTTCTTAGGTTACTTTACAATTCAGTAAAATATTTTTTTTCTTTTTTATTAGTTGTTAAAAATTTTTTGTGAGGAAGACCGTAAGGTAGTCGTTAGCTTCCTGTTGTAAAAAGAATATTATTTCATGGTATAAAATTTCAAATTGGATATAAATGATATAATATCCAAATAAAGAACTCAGAATGCAATGTGCTTCAGAAGGAGCAGAGGAAGGAGTAATTTTATGGCCAAAGATGGAGCTCAGTGGTTCTGAACCTGCGTGGCAAGTGCAAGGTCCTCAGTTCTATCCCCAATACCAAAAAAAAAAAAAAAAAAAAAAAAAAAAAGTAAATTAAATAAATAAAATAAAATAAAGAGTAACTTGCCTAGAAACAAACAAAGAAAGCAAATAGTAAGAATCATTTTCCAAATAGAATATATTATTGCAACTGTTTGATTCTGAAGGTACAAAATTAAAAATCGTATTTACTAAGCATGTTGTAATTAGGTAAGTTAAAATTTTTCTTTGATCTTTTGAAGGAAATTTTTTTATTATTACAGTATCACTTACTGAAAAGTTAGAGATAATTGATTAGAAATTAGCTCAGAAATGATATAATTTGTGTGAGAGTATCAATTCAAACACTGACCCATAAATTTACTTGTAAGGTAGCATTTTCAGACAAGAAATGAGTCACAACTCAAAACTAGCACCTACTGGGCCAGGGATTTAGCTTAGTGATTCTGGTGCCTGTCTTGCAAGTGCAAGGGCTCAGTTTTGATTCCTGGTAACTACATACAGCTCAGGGCGTGGAGACTCACACCCAACAGCAATCAGAACCACATACCACAGTGCCCAGCGTGGTTGCTCACATCTGTAATCCCAGCACTTGGGAGGCAGAGTCAGGAGCATTGCTGTGAGTTCAAAGCTGAGATCAGGGCCAGCCTGAACTACAAAAGGGAAACCCTGTCTCAAAAAAAAAAAAAAAAAGTGTCATAAGGAGTTTCAGTTTCACTTTATTATTAAATACTAGGTGCTAGTTTTTTTTTTTTTTGTTTTGTTTTTTGTTTTTTTTTTTGAGACAGGGCCTCCCTTTTGTAGTTCAGGCTGGCCCTGAGCTCAGCCTCAAACTCAAATCACAGCAATCCTCCTGCCTCTGCCTCCCGAGTGCTGGGATTACAGGTGTGAGCCACCGCGCCCGTCACTGTGGTATGTGGTGCTGATTGCTGCTGGGCATGAGTCTCCACACCCAGTATTGTATGTGGTTACGAGGGGATCAAACCCAGGCCCTTGCACATGCAAGACAGGAGCTGGAAACACTGAGCTAAATCCCCGACCCCTTATGACACTTTTTACGTGGAATCTTGAAGGTGGTAGACTTTTTCCTTCTTCATGTACCTGTTTTTGTGTATTTTCTTTAGTTAGTGGCAATGGCACATGTTACTAGGTCTGAAATATCTACTTTTCAACATGGTCTAAGACTTGTAATTTCCTTTTTATCAACGAAATTTCCTTGTATAAGTTCATATTGAATACCTACCTTTTTGCAGAAATCTGATTACTATTAGTACATGTTTAATCTCTTGGTACTTTTTTACTTAAAATTGAGCAGTTGCCAACAACTGATATTTAAAGTACCAAATTTTAATGTCCTGTTCTACCAGATATTGTTTACTGAGAAATCATCAGGATTTTGGCTTCTAGGGAAATCTTTTCTTTAAAAAAATAATAAACAAAATGGGAATTATGTTGTGTCATATACTGATACAAATTCTCAATGCTGAATGTGATTATAATATGTATATATAATGTACCAATAATGATTTGAATTGTAAAAATAATAAACATAACCAAAGACCAAATCAGAGTGTTTTGGGAAACATCCCCTAAAGATATTTAATATTTTATGTTAAAAAATTTCCAAGTTCCTCATGCACAGCCAATGGAGTACATTATCTGCTTATGAAAAGTGTTTATTAAAAACCACATACATATCAGGCCAATGTGCTAAGAACAAGAAATAACAAACTGAACAGGGGTGTAGGAAATCCTCTGCAGAAGTCCAGAGAAATGTAACTGAATAAACAATCATGACTTCTGGTCAAAATGACTTTTAATTAAAGGCTTCTACATAATTTCATATTAAATGTGTAAATTTAACACTAAAGTGATGAAAAAGAAGAAAGTAAAGGAAGTAACATAATAAAAACTGAGAAAAAATAGTGTAGACTCTGAGCAATTGAAGACAATTTGAAGATCAACATTTGGACATGTGAAAGATGAGCACTCGGCTCCTGACCTATGCTAAATTTTGATGGAAGTTAATTTGAATAATTGTAAGATTTTGTTTTTTTAATGTACTCTTGTTTACCGGACAACTACCCCCAGGAGATTTTCCATAAATTTGCCAAATCTTCCTAAATGGTTTGCCTTCATTCCTCAGTACTTCGGAAAACAAAGAAAATGCCAAAAACTTTTGGCAGGAAATCTTCGTACATACATGTTTGCATCTTTATATAGTTGTGTGAATTGGCCAAATATCAGGAAATTACAACACATACAGGCCCCATCAGAAAAGAATTCAAAGAGATTGCAATAATAGGAAGTATTACTGTGCTCTGGGGATTATCTTTTCCACATAGCAGCTAGCTGGATTTCTTACAGTCACTGAACAAGGTGAAGAAAACAGTAAATGTTCATATTTTAAAAACTCATCTTTCCTATATTTTTATTTTTGTAGGACTTTTATAATGTACATGATATATATACACGATAATACAAATAAATATATTTTGTAAATGAATATATTTAAATATATTGTGAAGTCATGCTGAATATAGTTTTTGATAGTTATATAACAGTATGTAGTGGTATAATGGCATGATACTCTTTGAAAACTATTAAAGAAGCAAAGTATGCAATGAGAGAAGGGAAAATGTAACTTAAGAAGCAGTTTTATTACAGATGAAGTACTATTGTAATTCTCCAAGTTCTTATTATTTATTATAAAAAATTCTGATATTCAAAATTGCTACCTCACATACAGCTGCTTCTTAAAAAATTAAACACCTCTATTGAGATACAACTCATCATGTAATTAACTTGATTGAAATGTACAATTTAATGATTTTAATATATTCACAGAGTTTTGCAAACATCATCACAAACTGTTTAAGAATTGTTCTGATCAGTCAAAGTGAAAGAAAACCAGGAAACAACCCTCGACTTGTTAGTAATCATTTTCTCCTTCATTCCATATCATCTGTGGGCAAAAAGTTTTCTATTTATCTTTGTATAATTTTGCAATTCTGGATACATCATATAATTCCATATAAGTTCAAACTTACAATATATATTCTTTTTTGAATGGCTTCTTTTAGTTGCAATGTGTCTAGGGGTCTTTAATACCATAGTACGTTCTTGTACTTCATTTATACTGTTAAATAATATTTCTCTTTATGAATGTGTCATGATTTCTTCATTACTATAGGACGATAGGCATTAGATCGCTTCCATTTTTCATTCTTGGAAGTAAATGTCTGATAGTTCTTGTTAAAAACATCTGGTACAATTTTTTATGTGGATATAGGTTTTTTATAAAATTTCAATGTGTATGTTTAGTATTTTGAGGAACTTTCATATTGTTTTCTGAAAAAAAACCTAGCACATTAGTGAGTTTTAGGTGAAAAGAATTTCACATTCTGATTAGTGCATTTTGGAACCAATAATTTTGGATAAGAAAGATTTATCTAAGTATTATCTGCAGTAATTAGATAACAATGTCCTGAAAGTTACAAAATATCTTGTTTTTAACTCATCTTCGTAGAGATGAGTTTCCTTTTAGTTAATGGTCTCCTTTTGGCTTATTTATATTTTCTCAAATATTTAAAGATAAACTCCACAATGTACATGATGTTATTTTTTGACAAAAGCATTTTTAAATTCACAGAAAATTAATGAAAGCATGAGTGAGAAATTTGGATATGTAGTTGTTGGTCATTAATGTCAAGATTCTTTATCTGAAAAATAATGTTTTTGTTCTATTAGTTGTTTTTCTAAGTGATCCACAGAGCCTGGGGAGTTTGTGGATGACCTACGGGAGCCTTGGTTGGAATGATTTAGACATGAGGAGAGTTTCCAGCTGGGCAGGTACCCAAGCTTTTAGTGGGAGAAGTTTCAATTTTGACATAAATGACTTCTGTATAATATACAGTTTTTTAATTCTTAAAGAAAGCACTTCTTTTTTTTTCAAAATATTTTGAAATGTTTTAGTAAAAAGATAAAGATCAGTTAATATTGACCTTAGACTGCTAAAACACTAAATTATGATAACTATTTTGTTATTTTGAAATGTCCTAAGACTTTTCTGAGTTTTTCTATTGCAATGATTTGGAGAAAAATAGAGGGGAGATATCAAGTTCAAGACTTTATAGAAGTTTTGGTAATGATATGAACTGTTGGTTATAATACACTGAGAAAAGTGAAAACATTTACTTCAAGTTTTTAAGTTGTAACATAGCATAGATTGGTCATTAGAGTATTTTTGAAGGTTTGTAGAGGTAACATATAAAAGACTGTAGATTCTGAAGGTAACTTTATTATGCCTACGTGTATTAATAATTTCTATCATTTTGCCAGAAAATTAATTTTTCTCTAATTTGATGTAATATGAATATAATTTATATTTAAATACATAATTATTGTTGAGTTATACTATGTTTCCAAATATATTATCATTACAACTGAATTTATAATATTTACAGAGGGAATTTATCATACTTCTAAGTGTTTTCCTTTTAACATTTGGATGCAATTATAAATTACTTGGTTTATTACAAAATATTTCTACTTTTATAAATTTGGCACATTTAAAAATTTAAGACCATTAACATAGTGTCTATATGTTATGGTGTAGGGATATCTTAAAATAAAAATCACCTTTTAAAAACATGTTTAAAAAATATATGATCTTGGTACTTCTCTTCCACAGGTTTTTGAAGTCTGTAGGAGATAGAGCTGTGTAAAGAGATTCATGTGGAAGTAGTGGTTTACATAATGAATTGGTCCATGGTGACATTTTTTTCACTATTATTCAAATTAAGTTGGCATTTTTGTAAGTTTGTTTTGTCGCTTGAATTTCAAAATTCCTACTCATTTTTGGTCCTTGTGATTTCCCTTTCACTCTTCAGAATGCCATTTTAACTGCCAGCAGTTGAAAACAAGATACTTGATTCAATCATTATTCATTAACTGAAACAAAATCAAATAAAATACTGAAGGAAATTTGTTCAAGTGTTAAGAATAAAATACATGCTATTCACATATTTATATGAATAGTATTGTACAATTTATGCCTTTCATAAATTTCACAATATAGTTAAAAAGCTCAACTTTATATACAAAGTATAAGGAATTGATTTTTATTATTGGCATGATTAATTCACTTGTAAATCCAACAATTAACTGTCTGTGATACTATTATATTTCCATGTAGTTGAAGCCATGTTATTGTGGTCATAGATATTACTATACCTACAATTTACTGATCTATTACCTGTGCCAGACCCTGTATTCTTTTTCACATATTGAGAGTAATCTTGCTCTTAGTCTATTACCTTTACTTTTTTGTATAAGGTCACTGGTGCCCATGGAGGTGGCTGCAATAAGTACATTTCCTCACTCAGCAGAACTGGCCCCTGGAAGGATCCTAGACAAAGGCTGTGAGTGAAAAACAAGCTTTGTGTACTTTTAAGAAAATGTCCCATTGTGACATAGGGGCAGGGAGCAAGGGAGCAGGTTCTACATGTCCAGAGTCTGAAAGTAACAAAGACTTTTAATTCCTTTATAATAATTCACACCATTGTGGGTTTCTTCCCCTTATTCTTCAGCATTTCTTGCAGTCTTAAAGTTTACAGAGCATTAACATGTTCTATGTACTAGCATGTAGTTTATTTTGGAGAATGACCCATACAGGGAAAAATTAAAAGATTTATATCACAGTGACATATGTGCACCCATATTTATAGCAGCTTAGTTTATGATAGCTAAATCTTGGAACTAACCAAAATGTCTATCAACTAGAGTCTGAATAAAGAATATGTGGGTTTTCTATAAAACAGAGTATTATTCTGCCATAAAGAATGACAAGTTTAGGTCATTCATACTCAAAGTGATCTACCTTCAGGACATACTCAGAAGTGAAATAAATAGGTCACAGATGTGTAAATATCATATCTTTTCTTCTCTGATATGAGAAACAAAATTTAAATGAGTTCTATATATATATTAGATATTGTACAATATAAACTATTTAAAGAGAAATGGGATAGGAGTAATAATAAGGAGAAAGAAAAAATTGTGATACTAATAAAAAATGGAAACAAAGCTTATGTCTATAGGGGATGGGTGTTGTAGAGTACGTAGGGGAATGGGAAAAAATGAGAATCAAGCCATGTCATAAACTGGTACAAATTGTCAATGTTAAGTGTGATCATGGTATGTACACAGTGATCACATTCAGCCTTGAGAATTTGTACCTCTAGATGATATATCTTAATTCTCATTTTTCCATTCCTCTGTCCTCCATACAATCTCCTACGCCCTATATACATAAGCTTTGTTTTTATTTTTGTTATTGTTGTTTTTACCATCAATTTTTTTTTCTTTAATTTCTCTTCCTCGTCTTCTCTTTCTTTTTTTGGACATATTCTTTGTATTTCTCAATGACTATCAGACATTCTAGATCTCATCTAGGTAACTCATCTAGACAGTATTTAGACATTAGTGTCTTATTCATTTCACTTATGCGTATGGCCTCAAGGTACATCCATTTAAGTATAAATATTTCTGATTTATCTTCTTAATGGTTGAGTAATACTCCATTTTATTAAAAAAATAAACCACATCTTCTTTATCTAGTCTCCACTTGATGGGCATTTGGTCTGTTTCCAAAATTTAGCTATTGCATACTGTGCTTCTATAAACATGGTTGAACATATATTGCTGTGGTATGATACATATATTAATATTAGTCAGAGCAATTATGCTTCAAAGGGGGGATTACTTCTATTTTGAAAGAGACCAGGTAAGATTTTTTATGAGTGGTTATACAGGATTAAGTGAAAAGGTATGTTTTCTAATTCAATTTAGTAAAATTAATTTTTTAAGTTTTAATCCTCTTTTTATATACGCAAAATTATTAAATTTTAATATAACTACTTCAGTATAGTTAAAAAAAACTTTCCTCAATGTAGTAAATATTTTATTCTGCTGAGCCTTATTGTTTTCCTTGCATCAGAAATAAGTTTATGTGGGGGTGCAGAATAGTGAATACAAGATTTAATGATTAGTAAGACAAAATTCAAAGCTCATCTAATTTTGATTATAACTATCAGAAAAGTGAAGTTTGAAGTATGGACTCATTACTTAAGGCCTCAAATCTGGCAGTTCATTAGGAGCAGAAACAAATCACATCATAATCTCATCATTCTAATACTCAATTACTCTAAACAGTGGATCTTGATTGAGAGTGATTTTGCTCCTTGGGGATATCTGGCAATATCTGGAAACTTGTGGTTGTTACAACTGGGTGAGCTACTGGTAGTAGGTAAGGGTCAGGGATCCTGCTGAATGCCTTCTCATGTACAGAATGACTTCATATAACAAAGTCCAAATGTCAACAGTGCTAAGTTGGAGAAATCTTTCCAAAAACTGGAATGTATTCCACTAATATTACTAAAGTAAGAACAGTTAGTAATTTACTTCTGTTTTGAATTTGAGAAAAACTGAACAACTAAAATTTTAACCCCAATTTTGTAAAATGTATCTTATGATTTAAAAAGAAACTATATATCTCCATACCAATTTCTTATAATTATATGTACCTAAGGAAAGTATCTAAAATGTTTAAAGTCTCACACAGTTGTACTGTAAACAAAAGTAATACATCTAATTGTCTTTGTGGGATCCTAAGTTGAGTGCCAGAACATGATAGTTTAGGATAGCAAATCATTACTATCTTCAGTAGAAGCCAAGTCCACACTTACTTAATTTTCACGTTTGAGTTGTAAAAATTTCCTTTAAAACTCCCTTGTGGACATTGAAGTTATGCTGACATAACTACTTTAAAGTAATTATTACTAATGATAGCTTTAATTCCTCCAGGTGTTGGTACCTAAACATTTTATATCCATTATTTCTTAACCCTCGATAAAGTTGTTACAGCATCTATTTCTTAAATGAAGGAACTGAAAGGCAGAGATGTTGCTGCTTCATCACACTCAACTGAGTCTCAATCTGAGATCTGTTTGACATCAAGGTCTCGCCTTACTTAAGTAGGTTAAATATTGCAGATTAGGTTTATTTTTCTTTAAATTTTTCCTTTCCCTCAAACTGATTATATGCAAGTATAGTTGGGCTTTTGTTACAGCTTAAGTTTTTTCTCAGAGAATACTGAATGCATTTGTAAAGCACTTTGGACACTGAGAGACAGTGACTGTTACTGAGAAACAGGAACAGGAAGAATATCACATCTCCTATAATGCTGCAGGAAAATTTACTTACTGTCACTTGGGTTTATCTGATTGAAAGGGCAGGCAGCACGAGTTAGTTTAATACAGGATGGTGGCTTCATCGCAGGTTTATCTTGATTAATGAAGGGACTCTTTGTAACACTTTATTTGTGTTCAATTATTTCATGAAAGCATGTTTCTAAACCAAATTTTAAACCTCACGACATATTGCAACATAACAAAGTTGGCTTCTTTACCAGAAATGTTCACTTATCTATGTAGTTATATGTTGTTTAAACTAATTCTAAGGATATTGTTAAAGCCATTGGCATTATAGCAATAAAATATAAAAAGTACACCTGAATGAAATGAGAATTAAGTTTTGTCTTATACTGGTACAAATTCCCATTGTGGAGTGCAATCATGATGTGTATATGTAATGTACCAATAAAGATTTCAATTTTAAAAAGTACACCTGAATGCA
>PVIR01024676.1:0-25670 GCA_004026965.1 Petromus typicus | reverse complement strand
TGATGGGCTTCCCTTGGAATGTAACTGTTTTTTTTTTCTCTGGATTTCAGTATTTCATTCTTTTTTTGGATATCTGACTTTTATGATTATATTCCTAGGTGTAGATTTTTTCATGTTACGGGAATGTGACATTCTGTATGCTTCATATATTTGTATGTCCAATTCTTTCCCTTTTTCTGTGAAGTTTTCTGCCATTATCTCTGCGAATAGCTTTTTGATGTCTTTAGCATTGTCTCCTGCTTCCTCAGTGACTCCAATCAATCTTATGTTATTCTTTGAATCATCTAGAAGCTGTCCGATTGACTTTTCATTATTGCTTGCTTTTTTCCATAGATTATGCCTTTCTAGTTCATTGGTTGAGATCCTGTCTTCTAGGTATGAAATTCGGCCAAATTCATTCTATTGTGCAAACTTTCATTTTCTTTCTTAATTTCCTGGGCTTCTGCTTGTAGGTGTTTAAAAGGTTCCATTGCTTTTGCTATCTTGGATTCTATCAACTCCACGACTTCCTCTTTAGCTTTATTAATCATCATGTTGACAGGGTCCAATATCTCTGCTTTCATCTCAGAGATCAGTTCTGATTTCCATTTTACTAGATCTGCTTTGGTTACCATTTCTGAGGATCCTGGAGACTGGCCTTCAAACTTCTCTATTTCCCTTGCCCCTGTGTTACCTTGAGGTGAGGATCTTTGTATCTGAGACTTTGAGTGTTTCCTCATCTCTGACCTGCCCTGTTTTCTGGTGCTGTTTGTTGCAAGTCACTTTCCTCCTAATAGTTAGGAACCTTAAAATAGCAGTGTTTCCTGGGTTGTTCTTTGCAGTCTGTATTGGGACCTAAAGAAAAACCCCTTGTTCTGGCACACCATATGAGGCACTCAATCAATACAGTCAGAACACCTTCTCCTGTCTGCTTTAGAGGCAGAAAGGCTCTGGCTTCTGCACTGCTACAATGGTGCTGCCTGAGGTTCCAATGGGCCCACCTGCTCACCAGTACAGAGTCTCTGGGCTCATTTGTGCAGTCGGCCTGGAGGCCAGTAGGCTGTAGGCCCTGTGCAGCTGCAGTGGCAGGGGCTGATGTTCCAACAGGCTCACCTACTCACCAATACAAGGTGACTGGATGTGCTTCTGCAGTTGCCATAGAGAAAGTCAGACTCTGACCTGCTAACCTCAGTCCCTGGGTGCTCTTCTGGCATGGGCCTGGAATCCAGTTAGCTCTAACCCTGGCGCAGATTCGGTGACGCAGACTGGGTGCCGCAGTCGCTGTTTCCCAAGCCACCCACTGCTAAACTCAGTCCCTGGGAGCTCTTCCGATGTGGGTCTGGAGGCCAGTAAGCTCCAACCCTGGTGCAGATTCAGTGACACAGATTCAGTGGCACAGTCGCCATTTCCCAAGCTGCCCGCTGCTAACCTCAGTCCCTGGGTGCTCTTCCGGAGTGGGCCTGGAGGCCAGTCAGTTTTATTATTTCTTAAATGTTAAATATATGATTAAATCTCTGCGGGTTTACCTAGTGCAATGATCTCATTTTATTGAAAATAAATTGATTCTCCCTCTTAAAATATAAATAATTTATCTTTTCCCTTTTCTTTTTTAGGTTTTTTGAGACAGGGTCTCGCTTTTGTGGTTCAGGCTGGCCCCGAGCTCAGCCTCAAACTCACATCCCAATCCTCCTGCCTCTGCCTCCCGAGTGCTGGGATTACAGGCGTGAGCCACCATGCCCGGCACTGTGGTATGTGGTACTGGTTGCTGCTGGGTTGAGCCTCCACACCCAGTATTGTTATGTGGTTACCGGGGAATCGAACCCGGGCCCTTGCGCTTGCAAGACAGGCGCCGGAACCACTGAGCTAACTCCCCGGCTCCCTTTTCCCTTTTCTTAATTCCACTTGTCTTAGAGGAAAATTGTCCTTGGCCTGCTTCAAAGCGAACTTTCCTGTTTCCTACAAAAGGACCCTATTCTTGCTTCTCTCTGGACACTGTCCCTTTCCATCCCTGGGTTCCTTTTCTGGGCTTAACAAACCTGTAGCAAATTGCGCACAAAACATAATCCACTTGATATTATCTCTCCTGCTTTATTTTGACTTGGTACTTGTTTTCTCTCTTGTTTTCATTTTTACAACCTCTCACTTTGTCTACCTGCCCCTGAGCTATTGATTTTGGCTTGAGTTGAGGCCCTGCACCCTTCTCCATTCCCAATCAGTGATCAGACCACTCAGCCCCAGGCCTTGACCTTCTAGCTATGCAACCAGCCAGTGCTTATCCTGCTGCCAGCCTTTTTCCATTCTCACTTTCTTCAGGACCTCATCTGGAATCAATCTGCTATAGGTGACAACTTTTGCTTTGTTACGGAAAGAACATGATTCTCCTCTTCATCCCCAACATATTGTTATTATGATGCCTGTGAAAGAAGAAGAGAGAACACAAATTTCTAAGTAGGCTGCCACAGAGTAGTAAGAATAGGGTTTATGTGCAGCTTTTTTGAATGACTACATTTGCAAAGCCACCCTAACCCACACGCTCATAACACACGCCATCTCACTTCTTCATCTCAATCACTGGATTAAGTCCACCTAATGTGCGCATCTTTGCTTCCTTACTATACCACCACCTGGACGATCAATGTAACTTTGTGTACAATAGTTCGATGACCAAAAGATGGTATGACAGTTTCTTCCATCATTTTATGCTGATTATAAATCAAATGTAAATATAGATATTCCTTCCTTTTGGACAAGGGCTGGTAAATAATATAATACCTTTTGAAATGTTATAATGCAAGATTTTTTATTTTTAAACTTATACACTAGCCAGAAGCTACTTCTATGCCTCTAGTTTGTACCATTGAATTACAGCAATCCCTATTTAGTATACCAAAAGACAGTTTCTCAGAGGATCTGTTTTAAGTAAAGACTTTTCAGAGTAAGGGTGATGGTTCTAATGCTAGCTGGTTAGCTAATTAGCATTTCAAAAGGCACTGACAGAAAGCACTATTATGCAGTCCAAGTGAACACCATGGTTTTACATGTCTACCCTCTTTTTTTGCTTCTTGTGACCCTTTTTTCTCCTGAGTGTCTCTCTTCATACTTTTTTTCTTTTCCCATTAGTTTCTCCAATTTATCTCTCAGCCTTTCTACCCTTCTTTGCTTCTCATATACTATTATTTTCCCCATTTTCTGCTCACACTGAACACAATTTAGAATTGAATTATTTAAAAAAGCAGTCACATTAATGAAATAAGGTTTAATGCTGCCAATAGTTAACTCCAAAATGTTCTTAAAGATCAAAGTAAGAAAAGAATATAATTTATTTAAAATTTAATAGTCTGTCCTATGGCTTGACTATGGTTTGACCTCTGCTATACTTTAAGAACTGTTGCCCAAAGACTTCTTTAAAAAAAGAAAGCCCACACACCCAGCAGCAACCAGTACCACATACCACAGTGCCGGGCGTGGTGGCTCACGCCTGTAATCCCAGCACTCGGGAGGCAGAGGCAGGAGGATTGTGATGTGAGTTGGAGGCTGAGCCCAGGGCCAGCCTGAACCACAAAGCGAGACCCTGTCTCCAAAAACCTAAAAAAAAAAAAAGAAAGCCCAAGGCTTTCTGTATATATATATATCTGTCTATCTATCTATCTATCTTATCTATTTATAGATCAGATATATATCATATATATATATATCTATAGATCTATCTATCTGTCTATCTATCTATCGATATATCTATCGATAGATAGATATATACAGAGAGAGAGTGAGAGAGCTAGATATAGATATATAGATGTATATGGATTAACTTACATACATATGCATTATTATAGGTAATGTACATGTATATACATAGCAATACCTCTGTTCAGGAACACTGCTGTTTGTGAGCAATTCATTTTTCAAACAGAAACATTTAGCAAATTTTTGCTTCTGTTCCTGAACAGAAAGCACATGGACATGACCATGATCCCCAGAACTGTGGAAAAAATTAAGTTTGTAAACTCAGCTACCATTCTGTGTATGCATATGTGTATTTCCCTAAACAAATGTAATTATTATCAATTACAAGTAACCACTAACAAAAGAAATGCCCAGTTGCAGGTCCAGTAACTCCTCAATGTATGAACACTCCAGTTTTGAATTCACAGATAGGAATAGAATCGGAATTTCAGACAGTCATAGATGTGGACAAATTGTGGAAGTAGCTTATGTGCCTACAGCTACCATTTTAAGGTATCTCTAAAAGTAAAAATAGTTTATTTATATTTGTATTCTACCAAATCACCATTTTAAAGTTACTTTAAAAATAAAATAGTTTATTTACAGAAATTTTGTGTTTTGGGTTATTTTTTCTTTTTTGCTTTACCATGTATATATGTGTCAAAAGGGTATGACTTATTTTATCAGACTTGCAAATGAAAGTTCTCCTGGAAAGGAATTTATAACATCTGATGTTATAACATCAGAAAATGATCCAAAAGAGTTTGTAGTAACCATTCTATCAAAATCTTTTACTCCAAATCCAGGTTTGTTTCCAAGGCTCCTCACAGCTCCTACTGAAAGGATACATTACTAACTTCTGCCTGTCATCATAAATCATTTAACCTGCTACATGACCTTTCTCCAATTTATATTCAAATGTAGTGTTAATGAGAAGCATAGAGAATTCTATTAGGATTATAGAAAAGTAACCATCTGGAGTACAGTAGGAGGGAATTTGTTGGAGGAGGTTGTAGGCTAAATTATCTTAATTAAAATATTCCTTTTGAAAAGAATGAATAAGAAGGAAATATGACATAAATATGACATATAAGACTTAAAATACAATCCAAAGGTTCCGTTGTTTTCAAATTTCTAGATTGGGAAAGAGTTATTTTTAGCCTTCAAATGTAAATTAGTTCTTTCCAGAGACTTGCTTCCATGTCAGGTACCTTATTCTTCTCCTTCAGAGAACTTATCCTAGTTCATAATTACATTTAATTAGTACTCATTTGATTATGGTGTTCCTCATTAGAAGAGGCCTTTAGTAAGGAAAAATCTCTGTCTTATCTTACCTTTCTATTATTATTGGCAACACAATGTACCTGACATACGCATTAAGAATGGCTGCTATCACTGGAGACTGGATAAAAAAGCTGTGGTTCTTCTACAGAATGGAGTATTACTTTGCCATAAAAATGATAAGTTTGAATCATTTCTACTTAAATGGACATACCTTGAGGATATCTTCATAAGTGAAATAAATAGGGCACAGATAGGTACATATCACATCTTTTCTCTGGTATGTGAAAATAAAGATGTAATGAGTCCTAGCATTGTATGTTATATATTGTGAAATAGAAAATGCTCAATGTAAAATAGGGTGAAAGGGGAAAATGTTGAGATTGTAACAAAAAAGTAAGGAAGCAAATTTTATGTATATGGGGGGTGGTAGGGTGGGTTGGGGTATGGGAAAAAATGAGAATTAAGTTGTGTCTTATACTGGTACAAATTCCCATTATGGAGTGCAATCATGATGTGTATATTTAATGTACCAATAAAGATTTAAAAAAAGTGAAAAAAAAAAAAAGAATGGCTGCTATCATAAAATCAACCAACAACAAATGCTGGCAAGGCTGTAGGGAGAAAGGAACCCTTCTTCACTGTCGGTGGGAATTTAGACTGGTGCAACTACTGTCGAGATCAGTGTGGAGATTACTTAATAAACTAGAGATGAAGGTCCCATTGGACCCTTCTATTTCCTTGCGAGGTATATATATGAAAGAATTAAAAGAATCATAACACAGTGACATATGTGCAACCATGTTCATAGCAGCTCAGTTTGTGATAGCTAAATCTTGGAAACAACTCATATGTTTATCAACAAGAGTTTGGGTGAAGAAACTTGTTTTTTTTCCTTTAAATAAAACCAAGTATCAGACATAAAGAATGATAAATTTGAGTCATTTATATTCCATGGATGTACTTTGAGACATACTCATATGTGAAATAAATAGGACACAGATGTGTAATATTGTATCTTTTCTCTAGTAGGGAAAACTAAAGGTGTAAATGAATATCAAAATGTATGATAGGTATTGTGAAATAGGAAGAAAATATTCAAAAGGAAAAGGGAAAGGGCAGATAAGGAAAAATAAAAAAGAGAAAGAAAAGATGTGATTAAAAAAAAAAAAGAAAGCAAAGCTTATGTATATATGAGGTGTGGGTTGTAGAGAAGGCAAGGAATTGGAAAAAGTGAGAATCAAGGTGCATCATGTACAGGTACAAATTCTCAATGTTGAATGTGATCATAATATATGTATAAAATGTATTGATAAAATCAATTAAAAACATTTAGAAAACAACAACAACCAAAAGAGGAATTTGCATTGTGTCAGTGTGGTGGCTCACACTTATAATTGTAGTAACTCCAGAAGCCAAGGCAGGAGAATTATAAATTCAACCTTACCTCAGAACATAGTGAAATTTTGTTCCAAAATAAAATTTAAAACAATGGCTGGTGGTGTATCTCAATGGGAGAAAGCTTCCCTAGCATGCATCCATGCCCTGGGTTTAACCCCCAGTCACACACACACACACACACACACACACACACACACACACACACAGACCCATTGGAAGGGAAGTGAGAGTGACACTTACAAAAAAAGAGAGAGATTAAGAACATTCCGAAGGTAGAGTTAGAACTATAGCAACAATGAAACATTTAAAAGATTTGCACAGTCCTTTCTTGCTCCTTTTTCTGCTTCTTCATAATTTTTATTAGAGCCACAAATGCCAAAACACTGTGAAATAATATCTATAATCCTGTCAGGTTGTTTGCAGTCTTGGTGTAAACTAGAATTCCTGGAAATCTCCTGAGAATACTTCATGCGATTTATAGACTAATTCCCTAGATGTAGGAGGCTTGTGGAATTGAAGTAAGGGCTCTAATTCTTTGATTCTGCAATAAAGTGACTGAACTTGTTTCTTTCCTTTTCCTTGGGTGGAGGTAGGGGAATCACCATCCTCTGCAACAGGTAGACCAAAGGGCACAGGGAAAGATACATCTAGAAGAATCAGACAAGCTGGTAAAAGTGGGGGTTTTTTTCTTTTAAATTTAGAGACTGTACTATTATGAAAACTTTGAAACATACACAAAAACAGAAAGAATATACACAGACAAATCCTTTGTGCAAAATCACCTAGGATCTCACGTTGAGCTTAGAATGCTCCTTTCCTTTTGTAGACAAAGACAGAATGGCTGATGTGAGCAAACTCATTGTCATAGGGGAAATGTGAGGCTCTTGGTAGCTGGGACTCCATTGCAACAACATATGGAAAGGCCCCAACCCCTTGCTTCCTGGGTCCTCCTGCTTCATCTTGCATTTTACTCTTTGTATCTCAGCCTCTCTTCCATCATGTCACTTCTTAAATGCTAATTTGGGCTGAGCCTTAAAAAAGTGTCCTGTGCCCAGACAGCAAGTGCTGTCCTTTTATGTGAACAGCTGTGCTTTCCAGATCATACCTCCTCATCCTTCTCATTGCAGCACAGGCATCATTCATTTGCTCAGGGAAGCCTTTCCTAGCTCTTGAACTGGATCCACCAACATTTTGTAAGGCCATCAGAATCTTGCATTTGTCCTTCCCAGCATACCCCAGTGCCTTCCATAGCTCTGCAGGTGCTGATGCACGTGTCTCCTTGGAAAGGCAGCAACGTTCTGAAGCCTAACTGCTGCATCCCCAACATCCATCATCCTGCTTGTGTATCAATTTCTTTAATTATTCTGTTAGTTTCTTCCTATCTTCCCAAGATCTTCATAATAAACATCTTGATTTCCCTTCTCAGCTCATTTCTTCATCTTTTAGGCTGACTTTAACATATTTGGAAAAAATTTAAATTATGTCTCAAAAATAGTTTGGGAATGTATAACTTACCACATCACCCTCCTGGGTGATGAGGTTGAGAGTATCAGATAACCACTCATAACATATGCAATCTTATTACATATACCATAATATTTCCCCTAACCACAGTCCTTAAACAAACTGACAAAACAAATTTTAGGTAACAATAAAATATTAATTCTTTTGGTCAAGAAATGTTAAGTTTTATTACTTGACTCAAGGCTTATACATCAACCTAGACAGATGAAGAAGGAATAAGAATTTGTGACACTTTTGCTTTGTGTAGTTATACGTTCAGGGCCTACTTACTTTGAGCAGCTGAAATCTTATGATAAGTTCTTGAGACATCTGATCTTTACAAACAGGGAAACATAATTAAAATGATATTAAATAACTTTCCCCAAATCATGTGATTAGCAAGATGAAGACCAGAACTCCCAGATTCCCAAGCCTGTCTCACCGCCACATAGACTGGAGTAGACATCCTCACTAGCTCTGAGGGTGGGCATGGCTAAGACACAGATGTAGTGTATCCTAAAACCTCCCACAAACCATATTGAGGTAACAACATGCTGGGCTGTAGACAACCCTGGAGGTCCTTCAACTAATTCCACTTCCTCAGGCATCAAATTCGTAATGGACTCCCCTGGGAACACAGCAGTCATGTTTGTATTTGGACAAAAGTTACTGTTTGGGATTCTGTTCATAAATGAATCAGAAGCATAAACTCCTGGGAGGACAACCAGACTATTTCCCTTTCCATGTATTCTTAGCTATTAACATAACCCTCCTAGTTCTCCTGGATTTTCACCCACAGAAAACATTGCCCAAGTTGAGTTCAATTATATGAT
The DNA here is from genome assembly GCA_004026965.1 of Petromus typicus. Taxonomy (NCBI): domain Eukaryota; kingdom Metazoa; phylum Chordata; class Mammalia; order Rodentia; family Petromuridae; genus Petromus; species Petromus typicus. The sequence continues at coordinate 16,950 of PVIR01024676.1, read as the reverse complement.
CTAAGAATAACAAGTTACACAAAGTGAATATCTAGAACTACAATGGTGTGCTGTTCTTTCAGCACACTTAGACCCTGCCTTTTAGTCAGAAATACAAAAGCAGTACATTTACTGACTGGAGTTGTGACAATTAACTTAGCTGAAATAAGCTAATAATTGAAAAACTGTCAAGCTTTCTGTTCTCTGCCCTTTGCTGCGTGAGTTGAAGGAAGAGAGTACAAGGTTCACTAGGTCTAAGACTTTCTCAATCTTCTTGCACTGAAGCCATTTAATCTCTATTTTAAGCCTTGTAATAGTTCTGATTAAAAATATTTAAATGGTTTTGTATGTTTAGTTTTGTTAGGGATATGAATCCTTTTCATAATCCATTCTGAGGATTATGACTTCTTTGCAAGGCAAATTGCAAGGCTGCTAAGGAGGTGATAAGGAAAACATCAAGCGAAAATGTTAGAGTATATTACTATGAAGGCAGTTGAAAAAAACTTGTTGGGAGAAACAGTGTCTCTTCTTAACAAATGTGGAAAGTTATTTTCTTTTAGTAGGAAAAAACTCACAGATAATCTCATGTAGGTTTATCATATTTTTTTCTAATTTAAGATTTTTATTAAAACTTTCTAGAAGGCCAACATTTTGTGTATGAAATCTAAAACCATGTGTGTAATACTTTCTCTAAGAAAAAATATTTCTATGCAAAGAAGACTAGAAGTCATCATTCTATATATAGCACTACATATATATCACTTGTTAAGTTTACATTGAAAATAAAATGATAAAATTTATTAGTTGAAAGATATAAGTAAATAGAAATGTCCAACAGAATTAAATTTCCCCTTAGAATATTTTTTTTTCTGTTTTTAAAAAATCAGTTCTTATTTTTTCTTGTAATTCTCTTTTCCTTTAAGTGATAGGAGATGAATCAGGGAACGATGACAAATAAAGAGAGGAACAGAGATGGAGATGGGAGAACAAGCTATGTCCTTCTCTCATTTGCCAATGGGCCCAGAGTACATAAAAACAGGGTAAGGTGTACTTAGGGTAGCATATAGGTAGATAGGTGGCATACATACAAGCAGTGGTGCCAGTGTGTGATATTCCTCCTATACACACAAAGAATCACAAATATTTGTGGTTATGGAACACGGAGAGCCATAGCTCTCTCTTGGTTAGAGAGTTTGAAGCCTGCTTAAATGTGATCCCACCTGAAGAGGAAGCTAGTTGTGAGACAGCTTGCAGGAGGACTGACTATGGGGGACACTCTTGCCATGTATCCATAGAGAGCTTCCTCTCAGTTACCACAGTCAGCTTGTTATTAGAATTTATAATTTGGATTTTCTTCTGGGCCAGAGACAAATATACCTTTCCTCTCTCTTCAGACAGGACAGTGACATGGAGCTGCAGTGCTGGTTGGCCACACAACCTCCAGAAAAGGATGGCGTCTACAGTGTGTTGTGCTGTGTGGTTTAGGAGTTAGAGTGTTCTGTAGTTTAGGTGGGTTAAATGCATTTTAAATTTATGATATTTTCAACTTATGACGAGTATAGGGCTATAACCCCATTACAAGTCAAAGAACCTCTTGTTCTTGGGGAACAAAACTTTTTTCTATAAATAGAATCAAAAATTTCAAATCCTAATTTTCTCTTAATATTGTCTACATCTGCCCCTTGTCCCAGATTCAATTTTATGTCCTGGAATTGAAAGAAATTTTACCAGAGGAAGTTGGTTTTAAAAGAATAATACAAAAATAAAAGAATGAGGCACAACTGGTAGGGTGAAAGATTTTCTTTTTTACTCAGAGATTAAAAGTAATTCTTTTGACAAGATAACATTTTAAGAAATCAATTTAAAGTAGAAAAAGACATCATTATTTGCCTAGACAGAGTGCCTTTTATTTTATCTGGATGAAAGGGTAAGAGAGTAGAACCACACAATTGGAAGGAAACAGAGGAAAACATTGTTGCTAAATCAGCAGGGAAAAGAGTAAATTTTGGCAACCTTGTGTTGGAAAAGCCCTATAAGAGGCAAGTTCATCCTCAGGCTTTTCCTGAACTGCATGTGAGGAGGATGTGGTAGGTAAGATCTCTGTCCAACTTCAGATGTGGTGTGTACTATAGCAATCATAGGTGGGGTCCCTCCTAGGGCAGGAGAAGAAGCCATAAAAGGAAGGGAAAAATACAGTGGAAGGAGAGAGTGAAGAAAAACAGCTAGGAAGAGAGAATTGCTGCTCAGAACCAGTCTGAGATCCCCAGACCATAAAGCATGACTTTGTAATGGTTTTGTCTTTTTTGTTTGTTTGTTTGTTTGAGACAGGGTCTTGTTTTGTAGTTCAGGCTGGTCCTGAACTCAGCTTTGAACTCACAGCAATCCTCCTGCTCACCTCCCGAGTGCTGGGATTACAGACATAAGCCACCATGCCTGGCTCTGTGGTATGTGGTACTGATTGATAGTGGGTGTGAGTCACCATGCCTAGTACTGTATGTGGTTACTGGGGATTGAATCCAGGCCCTTGCATTCAAAACACAGGTGCCAGAACCACTGAGCTAAATCCCCAGCCCCGGTTTTGTCTATTCTTAATTGCTTATTTTTCCTAGCTTCCTTCTTCCACTGATTTCTGGGCCAGTTGTGCTTTTGAATGAATTGTGCTTTCAAAGCAGCAATGCTTTTCTCAGTGATTTAGAGAAGTGATTCAATACACTGAGGATGCGGATTTGTAGAAGTTTAGTTTTTCACTTGGATTGGCTCAGGGAAGCCAATCTGTGATGACCCCAAGGCTCAAAACCTGCACAGCTGGCTGGTCACCCCATTCCTGCTGTTGGCACATGGATCTGCACCCTTCCTCCTGCACTGCTTTGAGGTGTGGAAAGAATTCAGATTCACTCCCCACATGCTTCCTCTGGAAGATGCTCACTCAGTCTTGTGAGAAAGGAAAGAGGTGCCCCACTCCAGATGAAAGGCTATCAGAGCATCCAGCTACAATGAGGAACACCAGGCAGTGTTTAGATTTAGGACCAGAACCTAGATCTAGGGTAAGGCTAGATCATCACCCTGCAGGCTCTGGATGAGTTTCTTCTCACTGCCACCTAATTGTCTCCTGTCTCAGACCCCATTTTCTCATTGGATTTCTACTTCGTGGTTAAAATGCAAAGCTGATCAATTCCCTAGCTGGAAACCCTTCTAAGATTCCCTATGTATTGGGTCAAACAATAAATAACATGGAGTCCTTCCAGAATCTCTACCTCCTGCCTTGTTTTTCTTACTGAATCTTGGCCTTGGTGACCCCTTCCTCCACTCCACCTGGTGGATTCCTGAGCACCAGAGGCCTGGTTCACAAGCTTCTGTCTCCTGGGACCTCCCCAGCAAATAATTCCTCATGACTCTCACTCTTTCACTGCTTCTGTAGCACTTACATTTCCTTGAGGAGTGGCCTGGGTATCTTACTCTCACCAAGGTATCCCTTGTAACTGGGTTGGACTGAACTCCCAGAAAAACTGCAAGGTGTGAGTAAGAGGAATATTACAGAAGTGCTTTGTAAACTGCAAAAGGTTTTACAAATATTAGGTTTTGCCTCCTTCTAAAAAAATATGAAAGCTAAAACTTCTTGGTGTGTGTTAGTTAGGAACACTGCAAAATTTATTTTAGACTATTTTATGTGTATGAGGTATGCTTCCTTGCCAAGAGGGTAGATGATTAGATCTGTCAAGAATCCTTGTAGTCTAGATGACAAAATATTTGACATTTTGGGAGCCCTGGAAAATTTGTGACAACTGGCTTTCAGATTCAAAAGTACTGAGAGCAACTTTATTTTAGAAATAACTGAGTCTTTTACCAGTTCAGGTGAATTAGTTCTGTGTCTACTGCTATACCTCGGATCAGGTGTGTCCTTCCAAAGGCCTGTGTGCTAATGCCTTGGTCCCTTAGACAGCATTATTGGTAGGTGGTGGAGGCTTTGAGAGGTGGGGCCTCTGGGCTGTCAGTCACTGGGGGTGAATCTTCAAGGATGGAGTGGGACCCCCTCCCTTTTGTCAGGAGAAACCCTACTACACAATTGAGACTCTGACTGGGCCAATCTTTCTGCCTGCAGACCAGCTAGAACATATCTGGACAGACTAGAGGACTTCAATCTTATCATCATTTCTGGTAACAACAAAGACCCCAGTGGCCCCACAGGTGTGATGCTCTAGGGAAGAACTACATCAAGATCTTCATCTACATAATTCCTCATGGACCAGTGCAGGTATCTTCCTTGCCCTCCAGGTCTTTTGAGGCTTTTGTTACTCAAGATGCACATAATAAACTGGTGGGTTGGACTCTTAACTTCCAGGAAAACTGCTAGGTGTGGATAAGAGGAAGCTCCCCATCTTGCTGTCTTTGCTACCTAGGGCAGCTGAGCTGCTTCTTTAAGTCTCATTTGCTATCTATTTTTTTAAATAAATTAATTCAGGGAAAAGAAGCTAAAACTTAACTGCAGAAGTTCTAATTATGTTCCTTCCCCTGTTCCCTACACCCCTTCCTCATTCTCTCATGCTTTCTGGTCACGAGGTGTCTGCCTTTGGTCTGTCACATGTTTTTGACATGATGTGCCACCTCATATCACTGACCAGAACTTCCACAACTATAAGGTAAAATGAACTTCTTCATTAGTTGGTTATCTCAGGTATGTTGTGATAGTGACAGAAGGCAGACAAATAAATTCACCATTTATGATTATGGCAAGATTGTTTCCCTGCACAAACTCATAAGACTAGAGAGAAATATCTGTTAGCTGTCCTGCCATATTTTAAGGTATTTTCTTAACTGCTGTATTGTTTTGAACAACAAAATTCTATTAGGACATGTACATTTACTATCATTGACCAAAATCTCTGTAAGTTGAAGATAATCATAGAGATTTGTGGACAAGATCAGTAAAGAAGAGAAAAAAAAAAAGAGAGAAAGGAAATAAATGAAAAGAAGAAAGAAAAACAAAAGAAAGTAAAGAAATTTCATTCAATGTAGAACTTGTTTCTGGAAGTATAATTTCATAATTAAGGTTTGACTTTTATAAATGAACAGGTCCTAGGGTCATTAGAGAAAGACACACACACCTGTACAAGATCATGCAAACACAGCTTCACACCAGCAGAGGGGAGAGACCAGCCCTCACATGGTACTCACAACTAAAACATGATGACAAAGCAAACAAGTAAAGGCTCTGAAAAATACTGTGAATTTCTAAATTTAAAAAGAAAAATTACGGAAAAACACACATTGCTACTAATCTCCCACAAAATATATCTCTTTTTTCAGAACTCACTTTTGCCTTTATTGTTCCCATCTTTTGAAACAGTTGTGCATGTCCTTTCTTGTAGCTGCTTTTAATTGTGCTGTTGTGGCTTTCTTGATGTTTTAAGTCAATTTAAAATGACCTTTTATAGTCATTTTGACTTTCAGGAAGAGCTAGAAGACTCACAGTACCATAGCTGGTGAGCAAGAAGATGACGCACCACAGTGCTTTCAGCAGCCTGCCTTTCTGTCTGCTGACACTAGGTAGCAGCATTCACCACGTTTTTATTACAGCTCACAAAGTCAGTCATGAAAGAGGACTTCATGAACTGCTTTAGAAAGTGCCAAAAAGATGGAATGAACATTTTTGAAGCCAGGTGGAGTATTCTGAGGTGAATTATAAGCATTGTGTTGTTTACTGTAACACATTTTTAAAAGTTCAGCTACTCGTATACTTTGATCACCCCTCATATATACTGTTTGATATATCTGTGTCAGTGAGTTAGATAATTTAAATGATGCAGAAATTCAGTAATTTCATCCCTATCCTTAAAACTTTACATACTGAAGCTGGCGTCAAAACTGTTATGTAATGTCCTTTTACTGGGGAAATTGAAAGTTGCTGTATATTATGAACCACTTCAAAATCAGATTGGTACATTAATGTCTGATCTTGTTAGTTTTTACCTCTGGTTAGAACACTATTAGTTCTGTGATAAATAGTTATCACCCAATCTGTTTTTATGCTGCTCTGTATTTTTTTTTTTTTTTTTTTGAGACAGGGTCTCGTTTTGTAGTTCAGGCTGGCCCTGAGCTCACTATGTAGCCCAGGCTAACCTTGAACTCAGTAATCTTCTTGCCTCTGCCTCCCAAGTGCTGAGATTACAGGCGTGAGCCACCATGCCCAGTGTTGTTGTTTGTGGTTACCAGGGATCGAACCATGACCATTGCGCTCACAAGGCAGGTGCCAGAATCACTGGGCTAAATCTCCAGCCCTCTTGTGTTTTTTATTCTTTCAGTCTTACTTGTTCAGTCAGCACTGACCACCTACTTTGAGTCTATCGAGGGCTAGACTTCAGGAATGTTGAAGGAGATCCTCTTTCCCCGGGGGAGATCCTCTTTCCCCGCTTATGCTGAACTGGGTGGGGAACTGTATCTGGGCCTGGATCTCTGCTGTGCTCATCCCTTTGTGCTCCAGCCTGATTGCTCTGCAGTCTTATGAGCCATCTCCTTGGGAAGCCATCCTAACCTCTGATGCCAGAGCTCTCCTCTGTGTCCTTTAACCTGTTCACATATACCTTGATTTTATTTTTGGAGCTACTTAATGGTATTTCTTTTTTGTAGAATCCACAAAAGTAAGGACTTCTGTTCATTGTTATGCTCCCAGACACTCAGAAAATTCCTTGAACACTTGATAATCATTTGATAAATTGCACTGAATTGAACTGAGTGGAAACTGGAGATGTTTTAAATTGAAGTATTGTTTGGGTGCTATTCTTGCCTATAATAAAGACACAAGTGACCTGGGTCTGGGACTGTTTATGTCCCGAGGGCTGTGTTAGACTTTGGACAAGTCTGTACAAAATACAAATTGTCAAAAATTCAATGTGCTCTAGTTCCTTGACCAAGACATAGTCCTGGTAAGATAGATGCAAATTAAATGCATGCTATCACAAAACATAAAGGTTTTTCAATTAGGATTTTGTATGCTGCTAGCAGCAAAAGAACAGTAATTTTCCAAGACAGTAATTTCCCCAATTCTTACATGGAAATGATCAACTCCAAATTCAAAGCTCACTCTCTAAATCTTCTGAATGGATAAGAATAAGTTATCTTAAGATGTACACACATGCACACACACACACACACACACAATGATAACATTAACAAATCTTAAAACAAAACTATAAGTTTATACCTTAAGGAACTAGAAAAAATAGAGTAAAGAAGTCTAAAACTAGGAGAAGGAAGGAAATAATGATTTAGAGAAGAAATAGAGAATAGAAAATATAATGAAGTCAATACAAAAACTTAGTAGTGAAAGCAGAAGTTACATATTTTCAGTGAGTATCAATTTTGGCGTCTGACACATTTAGTCACAAAACTGATAAATCATTATCTAGATTGACTGAAAAAAAGAGAGTACTCAAGCTATTAAAATGATACACAAAAGTGGAGAATTATCCATTTTGCCAAAGTAAAGAGGATTATAAAAGGTTACTACTATAAGCAGTTGTACACCCACTGCCTGGACAATTTAAAAGAAATGAACAAACTAGCGGAAGCCTATGTGATTCTGCTACCAATCACAAAAGATAAAAAGCCTGAAGTGATCTATAACTAGGAAGATTGAGTCACCAAAATCATACTAACAAAGGCTAGAGACCTGATAGATTCACTGGTGAATTTTACCTGGCCCTGAAAGAATTATCAACCATCCTTTCCAAACAGTTCCTAAAACAGTTGAAGACAACACTTTCTACTTCATTCTGAGACCAATACTGTCCAGAAGCCAAAGCCAAAGTCACTGTAAAAAAGCTACAGACTCATCTTACAACACTAATGCAAGAATCCTTGACAGAATACAGCAATCCACATTTGATAGCACATTAAAATGTTCATATAGTTGGGGATTTAGCTCAAGTGGTACCATCCCTACTTTGGAAGCATAAAAGGCCAAGTTTGATCACTGGTATCACATTAAAAAAACAAACAAACACATTCATATATCTTTGCCAACTAGCATTTATTTGTACAGTACAAGGATGGAGTTTAATACATAAAAAAATAATGCAATGTTATGCACCAAGACAGTCAAAAGGGACAAATATCTAGATCATCTTACTAGATGAACAAAGTAAATTTGACAAAATTCAACATTATTTCATGATTTTTGAAAAGAGTCATCAATGTACGAATGTGAGGGAAATATTTCACTACAATAAAGACCAGAAAAAAATAATACTTAACAACAAAATACTGAACATTTTTTTCTCTAAAAGCGGTTAAAACACTAAACAGAAAATTAATGTGCAATGGGCATGGAGTTTCAGTTTGAGAAGATGAAAGTTTTCTGGTGAAAAAGATGGTTATAGTTAAGAGGAAGATATCACTCAACAAGAGATTGGGTTTTGAATTAACAGTTAGCTCTAGCCTTAAATGCTGGCTCTGTTCTTATTAACTCTGTAACACTTGAAATATTAGTTTTCTCATTCATTAAACAAGAATATCAGCATATAGTTTGCAGGGTCTTGAGAAGGTGTCCTGTCAGACACCAAAGGATTCACAAGTATCATTCGTTCTTCTCTCTGCCCTCATAAGGTCCCAGTCTTACTGTGTAGGAACAGTGACAGTTTTCAGAGATCGACACTGGGAGAGGAAAAAGGAAGGTGGCTGTGTTCTTGATGCAGTGGTCTCTTGTGATGAGCTAAACTGTTACCACCTGCATGAGAAGGAGACTATCCACTTTGTCTTTTGGCTCCAGGCCTAAAATGCTATTTAACAAATACTTAGAGAATAATGGTTGAATTTTGTCACCTTGATAAAATAAGCTTTGGATGGTGACAATCTAAGTGAGAAAAAATAGGTCACCTGAACCTTTGAGAATAGAACATGGTTTTCAGTGCTAGTAAAGAGAATACCTCAGCCTTGTAGAAATTTGGAGAAAAGTTAAATCAAAGCCAGGAGAAGAGGGAATTTGGGATTATGAGATTATTATCCACTTTTCCCACTGCTTGCTGCAGCATTATCCTTTCTCTAAGTATTCTTGGCTCCACTTGAGGGAGCAGATGGCCTTCTCAGGATTTCTGACTAACTCACTCCTCACCCCATCATCCTCCCCAGGGGCGCAGAGCACTGTAAGGGAGACACCAGGGACAGTAGAAGCACTTCCTCTCGCCTTTACTCTCAAACTCTCAAGATGTAGGGTGGAAAAAAAAAAGCAGAAAGTGGACGTCATCAAATTTTTTTCACTGAGTCTCATTTCTCGCCTTACTTTCAGGAGATGTGCATGTTCCATTTCAAGTAGACACAAGGAGGACACTGTTAAGGATGCACTAATTCAAAAACTGGAGGAAAATCTCTATGCATCACCCTGAATTCCAGATATAGACCCTAACAAACAAAATCAAAACTGGGAACGGTTAGCTGTCATCTAAGCACAGAGTGACAGCTACATATGTAGCTGACTACTATGTTAATACATAAATAGAGAGCTGATTGATAGTACATGTGAGCTCTCCTTAGATAGCTGCTACCACAAGTTACTTTCACTTCTCATTGTCCTTGAAAGTTTCAGTGGTTAGGTAACCAGCCTTAGGGCCACCTCACAACAGGTCACAGTAGGTAGGTGCCAGGATGACAAGCTCTCTGTCTGTCAGAGCACAGTTTCAAAACCCTTTCTAGTTCCCAATTTATCAATTTGCAAAAACAAAAGACATCCTACTGTTCAATAATTTTCCAAAGATAAAGTAACATGAAGTAACTCTGTTTCCAGGATCCTGGGACTAACTGATGTACCTCAAATGGTAAATGAGAGATGCTTTTCAAATGGTGAAAAAGCAGCAGTAAGAACAAGTTGCAATGATTTAAGGAGTACGTTAATAACATTTCTTTAGTGGGATTCTCTGCTTCTAGTACTAAAAATAATGACACTTTGGAGACTGCCAACCATGGAATGAAATTAAGCCAAAATAAACTTCTCAATTTTTAAGGGTAGGTGCTGGATACTTTGTCTCAGTAATGGAAAAATAGCTAAGATTCCTGACTTATCAAGTGTTAGATTATGATTTGTGAAAATACATATTTGGAAAGCATTAAACTGGAAAAATCAATCCCCTGCTTTAATCAGAATTAGATACCAGTGTTTTGTTTGAGCTGAATTGCTAGTATATATGAGACAGTAGATATATAAATTATTAGATGTGTAAATACAAATTCACCTGTGAGAGTTAAATGACTCTTTCTCTTTCGCCTTGACTCAAGCTTTTGGTTGCAGTTTCATAAAGAAAATAAAAGGTCCACAGTTGCCTCTATGGACATGTTGATCTTTTATGAAGGATGACAATTACTTATGTGAGCAGCACTCTGAAATCTTGAAATGTTATTCTAAATATCCCTAATTTTAAGTCAATAAACTGAGGCCCAAAAAATTAGATTGTTTTAAAATTTCTCCTAATAAGGGCCTAGGTTAGAATTTGAGCCCAGACTTCTGGATGAATGGTTCAAAAGATGATATTTTGGGCTGATTTATCTCAGTGGTTCTAGTGCTTGTCTTACAAGCACAAGGGCCCGGGTTCAGTCCCAAGAACCACATAAAACAATGCCAGGTGTGGTGACCTATGCCCACCAGCAATCATTATCACATATGGTGCGGCTAGGCATGGTGGCTTATGCCTGTAATCTCAGCACTCAGGAGGCAGAGGCAGGAGGATTGTTATGGGCTCAAGGCCATCCGGGGCTACACAATAAGCTCAGGGCCAGCCTGAACTACAAAGTGGGACCAATATTTTAAAAAATAAAAGAAAGAAAGAAAGAAAAAGATATTAGTTTCCTGAACCACAACTTGAATTGTTTTTGTGACCACTGTTAAATATTCATTTCATCAGTCCCCTCTCCATGAAGTGGCCAAGATGCTGAATAATGTGATGTTATTGCATGTGGAAAAGTTTCTACAGTCTCAGTTCTTCTCTGTGACACATTAAATCTTCAGTGAGTTCTTAACTGAAACAGCTCCATTCACTCAGTGTCTTAAGCACTTACTTCCCTCATTGCTGTCACCTACTATGCCATCGAACCTCACAGATCACATCAAAGTCCTCCAGTCTCTAGACAAGATTCCAAACAGCCAGCAGGGGTGTCATGACTGAGTGACTGAATTAATTCTTAAGCAAATTTTCTGAGTTCAGATTCTCAAGTTAATTTGACCTCGATGTTTGGCCTGACACTAATTTTCTAAAACATTCTTCATACGGTAACTTTAAAGTATGGTAAAGGCCTTCTTTTACAGTTAATGGGTTAATAAAGGTTGTTAACTCACATGGTGTTTGGGAAAAACAAGCAGTTAATATTAATGGTGAGCAGGACATTGATGCAATCTTTGTTCTATCCCTCATTGAAATGGGTAAATGAGAACTGCACAAATTGGCAATATCATTGGGTAGAGGTACAATTGCCTTCATAGCCTGTATCTGTATGGTCACCAAGCTAAGAGGGTCATTTTTCATTCCACTGTCTATCCATTACAGACAACAAAAAAACTGTAATGATTTGTTAAGAGCATCCTCTATGCAGACAACTTTTAACAGGACCTTTCAAGTCATCACCCTTTACTTCTCACAATAACTCTGGGAGGTAGGTACTGTGACCATCACCGTTTCATGAACGGAGAGTCCAGATATTCATGGAGGGAGTAGCTGGCCTCATAGTTTATACTGAATCTTGTCTGTTGGCATGGACTTTTACTTGGCCTTTTATACATTCTTGTAAACCATGGTGGCTGGAAACCTGAAAATTGCATTTTCAAATTCTCTGCTTGGTTGGGGACTGATGCTGACAATGGGAGGGACCTCAACAAATGAAATGGAAACTACTTTGTTCCAGGAAGTAACAGGGAGCTGCAGTCTGATGCAGCTGTGGCAGCAGCCGTTCTGCCTCCAGAAGAGGAGGACTGATGGCACACAGGGAACAGCTAACAAAGTCTCTGAGCCTGCATGCTGAGTCAGGGGAGGGACACCAGCATGTGCTCAGAAGAATTTTACTCCTGCCTCAGTGCTTAGATTTGCTGCCATTTCTTGTCTCTGAGTATCCCCAACTTTCCCATTTTTTACTCTTAATCTCTCAATTTTGTCTCCTTATCCTTCTCTAATTTATATGGTATTGTGCTTCACTACCTAGAAGGGGCTGTGTTTGCCTGGTGGAATGAATATCATCTCTACTTGGCCTGCACTATTTTCCTAAATCCACTACATGCAGGCTATGTGTAAACACACAATGCTCTTTTTAGTGTCAAAGAGCTACTTTTGGCAGAATAACTATTGGGCGGGTATTGAGGCTGACTTTTGCCTATGTATGAATTTTTTAAGAATACAGGTACAGTGCTCACACAGTCCTAGAACTCCTTTGCTAAAAGAAGGAAGTTACATACCACAAGAGAGAGTTTGACAAAACCATATCAGATATCTGGAAATCCCATCAGATGTATCATTATATCCCATCACTATATTATTTGTAAATTTTCAAACTAAAAATATGTCTTTTTTAAAAAATAGAAACAAACTTATGTATATAGGAGGTAAGAGGTTGTGGGGGGCAGGAGAATAGGAAAAAACAAAAATTAGTTTTTTCCTTTTTATAACATCATATTTTCCCCCACATTGTATACCCATACCTCCCTTTACCATTTGAATATTTTCTATTTCACAGTATCTATCATACACTCTAGAACTCATTTATATCTTCAGTTTCTCATATCAAAGAAAAGATATGAGATATGGTATTAACACACCTGTGACCTATTTAATTCACTTATGAGGATGTCCTTAAGGTAAGTCCATTTGAGTATAAATGACTCAAACTTATCCTTCTTTATGGCACAGTAATACTCCGTTCTATAAAAGATCCCCATCTTCTTTATCTAGTCTCCAGTCGATGGGCATTTCGGTTGTTTCCAAGATTTATCTGTCACAAACTGAGCTTCTATGCACACGGGTGCACAAATGTTGCTGTCATATTAATCTTTTAATTCCTTCATGTATATGCCTAGCAGGGGAATAGCAGGGTCAAATGGAATCTCGAATCCAAGATTTTTGAGGAATCTCTACACTGCTCTCCACAGTGGTTGCATCAGTATGCATTCTCACCAGTAGTGGAGAAGGGTTCCTTTTTCCCTACAGCCTCACCAGCATTTATTGCTGGCTAATTTTGAGATAGCAGCCATTCTTTGTGGAGTGAGATGAAATCTCAGTGTTGTTTTCATCTGCATCTCTCAAATGACTAGGGATATTGAACATTTTTCCATAAACTTATGTATATAGAGAGTGAGGGGTGGGCAGGGAAATGGGAAACAACAAGAATTAAGTTGTGTCATATACTGGTATAAATTTTAAATGTTGATAGTGATCATGATGTGTATATAAAATGTACTAATAAAATCAATTATTTAAAAAAAATAAGTTGTGTAATGTACTGATAGAAATTCTCAACGTTGATTGTGATCATAACATGTATATAAAATGTAACAATAAAATCAATTTTTAAATAAAAATCTTAAGGTATAAAGATATGTACATCTTAACACCAAAAATAAAAAAAGGCAGAATCTAATCATTTGATCAACCTGAGTGGAAGTTATAGGCTTGTGAGAGTAGACTAAAGAACTAGGTGATGCAGTTGTTTAAAATACAGGAATGCAGGTCAGGTTGGGCTTCTTTTTGGTCATGACATCACTGATACGCTGAATATATCAGTCTATAGTGATGTAGTAATTATAAACCAGACTCAGACAGTATCTTAATACTGTCAAGGAGAAGATTAAGTTCTATTCAGCTGAGATGGAAACTGTCTTTCTAAATGGATAAGAATATTTTCAACTCTATTAAATTAAGGGTTAAGTGAAACAATGAGTTATGAGAAATGAGGTTGTGGCATCAGTATTTTCAGGTAAGGAATATGTTCAAATGTACCTGTAATTTGAAAAATTTAGTTGATTAAAGTCTTTTAACTTCTACTAAACTCAGACAGCATGGACAGGCTACTTGGTTTTGAATTCTGTCATAAATGATACTGGTCCTTGGCAGCACATGCTTGGATTCTGATTAGGCAAGAAACAGTTTAAAGGCAGCCAGTGATAGTCCTGGCTTTCTGGCTTAGGAAGGAAAACACCAACACAGCACTGCTCTCCTAGAGACAGACATTGCTGTTTAGGGAAACTGAGAGGGCTGGAGCTTTCAGTGAAGAGCACAGGAGAACAGGAGGGGTACAGAGAAAGAGATCTGGAAACTTGCACAGGTCTCCTCTTTTAGGATTTTGCTAAATCCTAAGCCATACATGCACTCAAATCAGGGAAAAGTCAGCTATAGAGGAGCTGTAAATTAAATTATTATCGAGTTCACAACAGGGCTAGGAGAGACTACAAGTTTTGAATAGTAGGGGTAAATCATCTCATTGAACACCTGGAGAATTCATAAGAAGATCCTACAAAGGCTATGAGTTAAATAGTGCTAAACTAGCCTTAGAATGAGGGACACTTCAGATTATCCTAAAGCTGCTTTAAAAATGAGTTCTGAAAACATCAGGCTCATTGACAGGCAAGTTAACTGCTTACTCAGACAAAATTCAACATTCTTATAAGTAAAAAACAAATTTCACGTTCATAATGTCCAGCCTCCAGTAAAAATTCAATGGCCCAGTAAAGATGCATGAAAATACTACCAATAACAGGAGGAAACTTAACCAATAGAAAAAGAACTCAAAATAGGAAACAGGATGGAATTAGCCTAGAAAAACTTTCATTGTGCCCAAGAATATGGAAACAAATGTGGACATGATGAATAGAGAAATAAAATATATGAAAAAGACCAAATGAAATGGTAGAGATGAAAAACAGAAATAAAAAATAAAATGGATGGAATTAACAGAATAATGGACTACACAAAGTAACAATCAGGGCACTTCAGTATATCCTGATGGAAACCTTCTAGTGAAGCACAGAGAGAGAAACATGGCTCACAAAAGGAAGAAGTTGATCTCCGGTATCTATAAACAATATCAAGGCATGTATCACACATGTAACTGGAATGTCAGAAAAGGGATAATTGTTGAAACATTTCCAAATTGGGTAAAACTATAAACCAAGAATCATAATAAATGACAAACAGCACAGATATACACATATAATACACATTCTTACAGCCAATTACTAGTCAAATTTTGGGGGAGCTGTAATAAAGAAATAGTTTAAAAAGCATTCAAACACAAAAGCTTGTCTTTGTCTGGGAAAAAAGATGAGTGACCACTGGCACCAGAAACAATACAACCAGAAGCTATATTTAAAACAATGAAAAAATTTACCTAAAAAATTATATGTAGAGAAAATATACACATTTCACACAAAAATAGTCATATCACACAAAAAACACCTGAATTTGTCATCAGTGGACTAATGTTGTGAGAAATGTTATAAGAAGATTAAAGTATAGAGAAATCACCCCAGAGGCAAACTTGCATAGTAATGAAGAGGGCTAGAAACAGTAAATATTTAGGTACCTATCAAATACTAACCTGAATTTTTATTTTTGAAAAAAAAAAGATCACTGATTTGTCTAAAATGATTGTAATTTATTGTGTGGTTTACAGCACATGAAAATAAGTTCATGATAACTACAAGGAGAAAGACTGGAGGATAAATTGGGTTATGGTATCACAAGATTTTTATTTATACTTTAGAAAGGGATTTGAAGTGGTAATAAAAATACTTAACTAATGTAATGTCTCATTGAGTTTGACTTATTTTTATGTTGAAAACTTGCTTAGTTTATACAATTTAAAATGACATTACTATATTCATCAGCGATGTGTTTCTAGGATTATGGGACATCTGAGAAACTTGGGATTAGTTCACTGAAGCACTTGAAAAAGAAATTAAATTTTAAAAATGCATAGATTTAGTTTATCATATGTCATGCATCACAAGTACTTCCTTGTGCAGACATGAGGCCCAGGAAGGTTTAGTGACTTTCCTAAAATAACACAACTTGAAGAGCAGGTTTCATCTTTTCACTCAAGTTTTACATCTCTGCACGGTATTGTAATTCACAAAACTCAAGATATTTATTATAAATGCTTTCTTGACAAATAGTAACTACTTAAATCCCTCTTTTGTGGAACACTGATAAATAGGTTTTGAAAGGGTATAGTAATAATAATATAGTATAGTAAATTACTTTTTAAAGCAGTATTAGATGTATGGAAAAATTGAACAGTAAGTAGCCCTGTAACTTTCCACAATAGTTTCCTTTATTATTAACATCTTGCATCTGCTCTTGGGTCTTATGGGATTGTGAATTTATTGTCTTTCTCTAGGATGTTGTTTAGAATTTTTTTGGAGTGCAGAGTTTGTATTTGTGAAGTTTCTTAGGTGTTCTTTGTCTGACTTCCTAGAAAGGGGAATGGGGATGGTCAAAGAGAAAAAAAGACTACAGAAACTTGGATAACTCTGAAGGATTGAGAGGGTGTCCAGGGGATAAGTGCCTCAGAGACAGCAAAGACAAGACTCCCTGTTAACCAGTATTTACTGGGTGCAGGCAATAAGGGAAAGGAGTATTGGGTGACTTGGGGGAAGCAGTGATCTTGTCTTTGAACTTATGGTGATGTAAATTTCATGCTGTTGAGGGCAGAAGGGAGAAAGCATTTCCAAGAGAGCCAGAGGGATGACTGAGCTGTTAAGGTGCTCACCCCTCCCCAGGTCAGACTTTGACCTTTTTCTTTTGTATTACATTACTACTTGGTTCTCAAGGAACTTGGATGGTCTTCCACTGATGTAATCTTGCCTTGGAGCACCACACAGTCACAGACCATTCAGACCTCATCTATGACAAAGGGAGTTATGTTTCCACAAATCATAGCCAACTCAGACAAGGCAACATTGGGTTCTGACAGTCATAATCATACTTTGATTATGAAGTGAAATGAAGT
>PVIR01024675.1:0-25836 GCA_004026965.1 Petromus typicus | reverse complement strand
TATACACAACAGGATGGGGTGGTAGGACCAGGGTGTCAGGCCTGGAGAGCCACCTGGCCCAGGAGTTCTGTAGTGAGACTGAAGGTAACTCTTGCTGTGGGAGGCATTCGGATGGGGAGAGTAGACGACTCATCTCTGGAAACACAGTGAAGAAAGGCTGGGAGCGCGGCCTGGGCTCTGCCATTGCTGGTGAGGAAAACAGCCCAGGGGACTGCAAAGGTTACTGGTCTTCTTTTCAAACACTGAGCAGCAAAGTCCGTACCCTACGGCATAAATGCCGTGTGAAGTTGTTGCAGCCATCATGTGAGGGATGAAGCAGCAAGTTTTATGTCTCCACTCAAAAATACATAACATGCCTTCAGTGCACACATCCACAGCTCCCAAATCAATTGTTTTTGTATGACTTGAAAGAGCATTTACATACCATTTTAACATTTGTGGGATGTTAGAAAAATCTATTGTTGCCTTACAGTTGAATGAGTGACAGTGTGTGTGTGTGTGTGTGTGCGCGCGTATATGTGGTGTATGTCATAAATCTCTCCACGTAAGGGAGCAGAAACATAATGCAAAGGAGTGGGCAACCTGGCCCTCCTCTCACTGCAGGATCAGGCTGCACATCTTTTTTTTTAATTTAGATCTTTATTGGTACATTATAAATACATCATCCGGGCTGCACATCTTTGCTGTCTGTCTACAAAAATCTCAGCTGGATTCCATCCCACAAGGCCCGATATACAAACATAATGCCAAACAGAGAGCTTCCCTTAAATTATTTAAATCTTCCCATAAGTGATTTTCCACTCTTCCTGCAATGGAAAACATTTGATCATAAATTCAATTAAACCAGCCGTCCTCCTTGTGATGTTTGTCCAGCCAAATCCTTCAGTGGCTGATCAGCGACCGGGGCAGCTGTGCCTCAGACTCAAGCCCGTGTGTGAGAGGCTGTGTTTTCGCCATGGCTGGTGCAGAAGGATTGATTTGAAGTGAAGATGAAGGATAGTTCTTGTTTCTTGTGCCAGATTTTGACCATTTCACAGCAGCCAGGCCTTAAAAAATTAAACTCTTAGGTGTAAAATCATGTGTATTTCATTAAACTCACTGGCTTTTATTTCTCCATTTATAGCAGAGTTTTATTATGTTGCATTTTAGATCAAAAATGATGTTGGTACTCCGGCCATGTTAGGAAAAACTTTCATACCGCATCAACTATTTCTTCCTTTTCTTTTCCAACCTTATTATTCCTAGTTCAATCCAAGGAAAAATGACAACATACTTTTACATTTCTGAAGGCAAATTCGGTGATTCTGTGGCAGCACTTATTATTTCTCATACCAGTGTCCCCTGAAGAGGAAGGGTTTATTAAAACTTGATTTTGATCCAAAAGCCTGTGAGACACACAGATGCAAACAACCGAACAATTCCCTACAATGTGGATCTAATGGAACCCTTATTGATGTGTATCTATGTGTGTTATTTCCTTGAGGCCTGTAGAGGGCAGCATGCTCTGAGAAAAGAAGATTATAGTCAGCTCCTTATCCCCATAAAATGTGTGAGGTAAGTAACTATGTACACGTACATTTTTCCTTCTTAGCAAAGCAGTCATAGTATCTGTGGTACAGAAACCAGAGCTACTGTCTATTTTAATTCTCTGCCCCCGTCTGCAACGTTAGGTATCTGTTTGGATTATGAATTATTTCTTGATAGACTCAGCCGTCTTGCAAGCTACTGACTTCTTATTTAAGGTCACACCAGATCCCATGTGTTTGCCTCCAAGTGAGATTGAGCGCATCATTTATTCCTTAAGGTGAATACAAATGGGATTGTGCATTTGCCTGTTGTTTTTTGTCACTATGACTGTAGTTTAGAATTCGAATTGAATTATACCTGTAGTCCTCACTTATCGGTAGTTAGATGAGGCTTGACTTTCCTGTCTTACAATTCTGCTATCCCATATTTATTACTTTTATATTGAAGGAATTCTAGTGTCTCTGATTTTTCTGAGAGAAATGAAAAGTGTTTCCTCAGGGACATTCTTTGTACATTATGAACTTTAGCCTAAAAGCTGGGACCTCTTTTAATAGCCAGCACTTCTGCACGGTGAGTCCCTGACCCAGGTCTTTTCTCCAGAGCCACATTCATCAATTTGCTTAATCTAATCTCTGTTCTTTGTCTAAAGCATCTAAAGAGCCAGATCTTCCCAGTGTGTGAACTGCTGTCTAAAGTGTGTAAATTTTAAGAGCTGCATTAAATATTTAGAAGATAGACAGCAGCACTGTCTCATAGACATCTATACATGGATGGAAATATTCTGTGTCTTTATTTTCTAGTATGGTAGTCCCCAGGCACAGAGGGCTATTGACCAATTTAAAATGTGGCTGGCACAACGGAGGAATGGAGCTTTTTATTTCATTTATTTTGTACTAAATCTCAATAGTCACATGTGGTATGGACAGTGCAGACGAGAACGTGATGTCCGCTTGGTTGAGTTGTACAACAGTATATTATGAGGTGGAGTGGTTGCCACCCTAAAGCGGAATACGTTTTCCCCCAGGTTTTTATTTTTTCCATAGTTATTTTTCATATAGCTATAAATTGAAAGAATACATCATGGAGCAGAATAAATCGCTGACTAAGTTTTGAACCACAAAACCAAACTAACACAACAAAAAAAGTTTTTCCCCCGTCGTGGTTGCTCATGCCTGTAATCCCAGCACTCAGGTCTCAGAGACAGGAAGATTGCTGTGAGTTCGAGGCCAGCCTGGACTACATGGTGAGCTCAGGAGCAGCCTAAACTACAGAGCAAGACCCTATCAAAAAACTTAACAACAAAAAAAAAGTTTTTTCTTCATATTACATTTAGCATCTGTCATGTCAGTAATCTCACTCCACATTCCCACCTGTTTCAATTTTTAGTCAATGTCTCTCATACTCTGAACTTTTCTCTCCTTTATGACCCCAATCCTCTTATTTTTTTTCCTGTTCATTTTAAATCTTCCAGTATGATGTTTCCTACCGAAGGATTTTCATGAATATACTCTGACTTGAGACAGAAGGGTGTTGTCCCCAAAGATTCTGCTTACAGAATGAGGCAGAGCCAGTGGAGTTGTCTGCACGTGTGAAGACAGGAGACAGCAGCAGCAGCAGAGCACTGAATACCAACAGCCGCAGTCGCTTGTGGCGCACGTGCTCCGCCTCCCTGCGTGCCACTTAATTTCTCAACATCATCTCATTTAATCCTAGAAACAGTTCTCAAGCCCAGATTAGAAAATGTTCCTGCCTTCAGTTGCTCTGTAGCCTCAGGAACAGATCAATAATATATTCCTCATGTACCGTGTTTTTCATAGCAGGGCTGAGACAGGGAAAGACACAGAAGCCACCTATTTTGGGCTCAGAACTTAAGGCAGTGTCAAAATAAAACCCCAGAATTCAAGATAGGTAGTGCCGTAATGCAGGATTTAAGAAAGAAACTTAAAAGATAATTTCTGTGTTCTTCATGTCCTCCATCAAACTACCTTTTTAATCACCAATGTTAGCCTTCTCTTTAAAGACACAAGTACTGGTAAGGTTTTAAAACAGTGGGCCCAGAAAACCACTGCTGCCGTGCTGTGAGCCAGTGGATGGCATGGAAATGACTACGGGAACCTGCAGGAGAAGGCATCACAATGTCGTGAGGCATTCATAAATGTCATTTGCTGTCATCCAAAGGCACTGCATGCCCGGGTCTGCAGACAAGTTTCTTGCGGCCCTAGGCGTTACACTCAGAACTCAGGAGGATAGAAAGTGAATGATGTCATTATTTTTAGTAATACTGAACAAGGTCATTTCAGACTGATAAGTGCGAGCAGCAGATGGAACAGGGTGATGACCGGGAAGACCACTGGCGGTCCACATGCCACACACAGGTCAGGATTCTGACTGTTTTATTCAGTTCTGTACATTTTTATTGATACATTTTAGATGCACATCATAATCACATTCATCATAGGAAATTTGTACCTGTACATAATATATTATCTTGATTCTCCTTTTTTTCTCATTCTCTCTCTATATTTATATATATAATTGTATATTTTAATATTTCATTATATATTTTATATTTATATATTTATATTATCTATCATACATTACATAATATTATATTATATAGTATTTATTATATAATATTATATTTTATTATAAATTTCATTTATAATATATAATATAATAATATATAATATTTTATATTTGTTGTTGTTGTTTTGTTTTGTTTTGTTTTAAAGACAGGATCTCTGTAGTTCAGGCTGGCCCTAACCTCAGCCTCATACTCACATCACAGCAATCTTCCTACCTCTGCCTCCCGAGTGCTGGGATTATAGGCGTGAGCCACCACGCCCGGCACTGTGGTATGTGGTACTGATTGCTGCTGGAGGTGAGTCCCCATGCCCAGTATTGTATGTGGTTACTGGGGGATTGAACTTGGGTCCTTGCACTTGCAAGACAGGCACCGGAACCACTGAGCTAAATCCCTGGCCCTAGACCTGATGTTTTTATCTTCTTATTTGTTTCGAGGTTTTCTAACTTTTCTACAGTGGTTGTCTCAGTCTGGCGATAAAAAGTAGCATATAAATAGAACCTTCCAATGGGACGGTGCAGAGAAGTACACACCAGTGTTCAAGGCACACAGCATGTGCTGCTGCTCACGCGCTGTGTGATCCAGGGTGCTTTGCTCCTGGTCTCCACGCTGCAACTCCCTTGTGTGCAAGGTAGAATCGTGATCACCTCGGGCCAGTAGCACAGCAGAAGGGGATGTTTGGGAAAAGGCTGCAGCACAGGCCCTTTGTGTGCCTTCACACCTGGTAGAAGTTGAGTTCTATTTCCTAATCGTGGTTTTTGTGGCAGAGGGAGAGAGCAGATGATTCAACAGGAATCAGGCTCGAAGTATAGACTTGGAAGCTCTGTGTGGTAGGGAGGCTCAACAGGAGATGCCTTATGGAAGCAGTGAGCATTCAAAGGGATTTTTAGATTTTTCTTTCTTGGAGCATAGGGACCTTGTTTCCAAGATTGAGCTATTACAAACCGTGTTGCTATAAACATGGGTGCACATATAGCACTGTAGAAAGTGCATATAGCACTTTCAGGAACATATGAATAAAGGAAACAGCTGGGTCAAATGAAACCTGTAGTTTTAGTTCTTTGAGGAATCTCCACGCTGATTTCCACAGTGGTTGCACCAGTCTGTACCCCCACTACAAGTGTAGAAGGGTTCCTTCTTTCCCACAGCCCTCACCGCTTTTGTTATTAGTTGATTTCTTGGTAATAGCCAGTTTTTCTGGAGTGAGATGGAATCTCAGCATTATTTTAATTTGCATATCTTGAGTAACCATGATGTTGAACACTTTTTCATATATTCATTTGCCATTTCTACTTCCTTATCTGAGAAATGTTTATTCATTTCAGATACCCATTTGTGGATTAGGTCTTTAAATTTGATGAGATCGGGCATGTTCAAGGTACTATGGCCATAAACTAGGTCTTTAATTTTGAGAGATCATGTATTTCAAGTTCTTTGTATATTGTAGATATTAGTCCTTTGAGGAAAAGATCCCAGTTTTTATTATTTGTGCCATTTCCTATACAATTAGCAATTTATTTATAAAGTCTTTGCATACACCAGTGGTTTCAAGAGTTTTACCTCTTCTGTACTCCAGCATATCTAGTGTTTCTCTTCAACACTTATATCTTTGATCCATTTTTATTTCATTTTAGTGTATGATGAAAGTCATAGGCCTAGTTTTAATCTTCGGCATATGGAAAGCGAATTTTTTCTGGTACTTTTTATCCTCTCCAGTGAAGGTGTTTGGCTTCTTTGTCAAAAACAAGGTAACTGAGTGTGTTTGTGGACATTTCTGCGTCTTCTAGTTTATTCCACTGATCCACAGGTCTGTTTTTTCTTGCCCATAACATTGCTGTTTTATCACAGTAGCTCTGTAGAATAATTTCAAGTCAGGGACTGTGATGTGTCTTGCCTTGCTTTTGTTGTCCAAATTTGGCTTTTCTATTCTGGGTCTATTACGGTTCCAAGTGAATTTTAGGATTGTTTTCTCTGATTCTGTGAGGTATGCTATTGGAATTTTAATTGAGGTTGTATTAAGTTTCTGTAACAATTTTGGAAATATGACCATTTTCACTGTTGGTTCTTCCTACCCAAGAATAAAGAATTATCTTTCCATTTTCCTGTATCCTCTTTGATCTCCTTTTTCAGAGTATTGTAGTTTTCACAGTAGAAGCTGTTCACTTCCTTCATTAGGTTGATTCCTAGATATCTCATTTTTGGGGGGATCCTACTGTGAAATGTGTTATTTCCCTAATTTCTCTCTCAGGGAGTTTGTTATTCATGTACAAGAATGCTAATTTTTTAGTGTTGACTTTGTATCCATCTATAGTATTGAATTTGTTTATTGAATTTTGGTGGAGTTGTTGAGGTCTTCTGTGGAAAGTATCCTGTCATTTGTTAATAATAATAATTTAATTTCTTCCTTTCCCATCATTATTCCTTTTTCTCTTGTCTAATTGTTCTGGCCACTGTTTCTAGAACTATATTGAATAAGAGTGGTAGCATTGGACATCCTTGTCTTGTTCCTGATTTTAGAGTGAAACTTTTTTTATCCATTTGGTATGCTGTTGGCTATTGGTCTGTCATAAATGGCTTTTACCAGATTGAGATAAAGACCATCTATTTCAATTTTCTGTAGAATTTTTATCATGAGTGGATATTGGACTTTTTCAGATGCTTTTTCTGCATCTGTCTCTCTGTTAATATTGGATATTAGATTTATTGATTTGCATGTATTGAACAGTCTCTGCACACTTGAGATGAATCCTGCTTGGTCTTGCTGTAGAATCTTCTTGACAATTTGCTGCATTCTCTTTGCCAGTATCTTACTCAGGAATTTTGCATTTATTTTAAGGACAGAGATTGGCCTGCACTTCTCCTTTATGGTTGACTCTTTCTCTAGTTTTGGTATCAAATTAATGGATGCTTCCAGGAATATCTTTCTTTTCATAACTGCTAAGTCCAATCCTGTCTTCTATATCTGATACTCTGCCCTTACTCATTCTTCTAGTATATCTTCAATGAAATTTTTAATCTCCTGGATATGTTTGAGTCTGTTTCATGGATTCCATTTCTTTCCTGTGTTGAACACTGATAGTTTCAATAATTTTCCTGAGTTCCTCTATTTTTTTATCTGTATCTGCTCTAGAGTCACCAAGCATGTCTTTCATTATGGTCATCATCTCTGTAGTTACGTGAAATTGTTCATTTTTTTCTAAAGACATTTGCTTCGTTAGTTCTGTTAGCACTTCAGAGAATCCACGTGAGTAACTTTCAAATTGTTCTGCATCATTGCCCCCTGGGTTTGCCTTTGTTGAGCAGGAAGTCTGGGGTTCCATCTTGCTTCCGTGTCTTCCCATTTTCTTTCTTTTGTTTTTAGTTTAGTTCCTGGATTCATGCTTATAAATCGCTTGTGTCAAGTAGCTTTATTGCTAGTATTTAGAGCCCTTAGAAAATGAACACTTCTCACAGATATCTTCCAACTGTGGCTGGCTTTTGGGTGAGTCTGTGGTAAGGTTCTGTCTCTTCAATTTATTTGGAATGAGAAATTGCTGCATACTTGGCCTAGCCCCTTATTCTTTGGTACTGGTTGTTTATGACCTTAGCCAATCTCAGTTTTGGCGTATTATGAGGAGCAACTGAGTAGAGTAATTATATCACCTTAGCTAAAATAGTACAGTTAGCAGTAACAATAGCATCAAACAGCCTAGAAAAATGACACACTGTTATAACTATTAGTTTGCCATCTTTAACTGTATGAACTAGATTTGTGATTGTATAACAAAATATAAAACAAACTCGAAAATTGTGTATAGTAAATAAGCAGTCGGTGTCATGATTTTATACTCAGGAAAGAAAATTTTACACTCACGGGAAGATAGAAAAATAAAATAGGAAAAAATTAGAAGCAAAGCTGGAAGACATAGGAATATTAGAAGAATCTGGAGAACAGGAGGGAAAGAGAAGGAAGAAATTAGAATAAGAACATAGTAGAACAACAACAAAGAAAACTAGAAGCGATGTTTGCACTCATGTAAAAACAAGAATATCAAGAAAAAAACAAAAGGGGAAAAAAAGAAGTAGAAAATAGTAAGAAAAAAGTGCAACTTCAAGGTATGTTTCTGCTCTCAGCGGTAGAAGAGTGGGCAGCCGGAGTCCAGATCCATAGCTCTTACAAGCCAGCCGAGGGTTACAGCAGGATATTGGATGATCTCAGCAAGCCTGCACCTCTGGTTCCACTGAGATTCAGGCTACTTTCTTGGTGTGAGATGGGACAAGGTTTGTTCCTGACATTCCATGACTTGTGCAGACTGGAACCCAACTCCCTTCCAGCTGGCACTTGGCTCCCTGCCTTCCATCCGAGTTAACTTGTCTCTGACCCTGCGGCTGATAGAAGGAGCCCTGTGCTGCTCTGAGTTCCAGTCTTAGTTGGCCTCTCTCCAAGATGGCCACTGGCCAGTCCCCCTCTTCTGGGGGGCATCTGAGCCCAAACAGACAGCAGCCAGGGCAGTCAGCCCCCTCTGCTGCTCCATTCCCCTGACACCTGTCTCTGTCGAGGCCTCTTGCATCATCAGTAGTTGCTCCGCTGGTTGGAGCCACCCATCCCATACAGTGTCAGGAATGGGGAGAGAGCTTGCTTTTTCCTTCTTTGTCAAAGCCTCTCTTCACTTTCCCATCAGCTTTAATTCTTAGTTCAAATCAAGACCCCACTTTCCTCTCTTTTCTTTATGTTACTGTATTCCGGAGCCTGGACACCAAACCTGTGGGAGGCTCTTTCTCAGCTGTTTGCTCCTCCCCTATCTTCCCATGAGTCCACTTCGGATCTGTAATCTATAGCAGTTATAAAAGAGTTGCTAATATCTCTGTTGTATCAGTGTAGGGTGCTAATCCAAGTTTTTGCTTGAAAAATAAAGTTTCCTATGTACATATGCAAGCTCTGCCTGTTACATACTGCAAATGTGTACTAATAAATAAAAATTGAAAATACTAAAAGTTTCCTTTTTACATATTTCTTATTATCTTGGATCATGTGCAGTTTGTAAGGGGATAAATACTTGAAGAAAGAGTTCTGTGGAATGTTCACTGCACTGCTATTTTCTTCCTTTTATCATGCCCTGAGATTCACCAAAGTTGATATCAATTCACCATGCCTTCTTCACAAAGCGGAACAGCGAGACATTCTTCCTGTAGGAGTCAGACTGTAAAAGGTGATTTCCTCTTCCTCCATTTGTTTAAGCCTGTAAAAAGCATTAAGTGAAAAATCTGATATATTTGTTAGGGCATTTTACTGCATTACTGAGTTATATTTTCAGTTCTCAGTGAAAGGTTTATTGAGAACATAAACTTTGAAGAGGTTTTGTTCAGGATTAAAGGTATACATTTTCTCCTCTTTTGCTGAAATAATATCAATCACACAAAATGATGCCTTTTGGGAGCTATTTTTACCCTGTTTACAGTTGAAGTCTTCACCGTTCCACTCCATGGAAGCAGATGTCAGCCTTCCGGAACTTCTCTCTGATGAGGTTTGTGGCTTCAGTAGGTTGCAGAAGAATGAACTGTATGCAGTCACTGTTTCTATTAATCGTTTATCATAACACAGATACACCAATAAGTTAAACTGTTTCTCCCCAGACTCGTACGGTGGAAATGTTTTGTCACACTGTCCAAATAACTTGCAATAAGTCTTTATAATATTTATCACTGGTCTGTATGAAACAAAATATTTCAAAATTTTAATATAGGTTGATTATTTTTCATAAATGGAGAACTGGATTTGAACTCGCAGTTTGATCATTTATTATGAAAAATGAGAACTGCCTGTTTCAGATGAAACAGTGCTTTAATCAAACACTTTGAATTCAGGGAAATTGGATAATCTTTATTCTTTAAATATTATAAATATCAAGAACATCATAGGAGTTTAACCTTCACTGACAATTTATTTTGCTTTATTCCTGATTTCCTTAAAACATTTTAACACTAGTGAAAGAGGTGAGATAATATGATGCCTGTAATTGATTTAAGCAAGTTATGGTAAGAAAAGGTCAATTTTCACAGCAGTCCTGTGAAGTGGGGAAAGGCTATTAGTCTCATCCTGATCTATGCACAGAAGTCAGAAAGCCTGGTGTCCTTCAGGTGGCAGTAGGATTCCACACGGGGCAGGCTCATGCGTCCATGGAAGGTCTGCTGCTCACAATTAATATGCTTGTATGTACACTGATCAGTAAGAATTTCCTAAGTATTCTTTCTTGAAGATGTACCTTCCTGTTACAGAGTTACTGTACTAGATGTTTTACTGTTTTCTTTAACCGACAAAGTTTTTCCATCTTTTTCTATCTTAGCCCTCAGATAACTGAGAAGTAACTCTGCCTCTTCTGTTGTTACTTGTACTGTTAAAGACTTAACAAAACTTGCAGAATCATATGACCCCCTAGTCCCTAAATCTAGGAATCTCTTCTCATACAACTCAGATACAGGCATATTGTCTAACATGTGCACTGATATAGAAAAAATATTAATGTTCAGTAAATTCTGACTGTATATTTTAAAAGTTACCCTACTTAGACATGTAGAATTACAGGTTAAGTATGTATGAATTATGGTATTTTTATATATACTAATAAAAATACAATTCTTTAATTCAAAGACACTGCCATAGGAAACAGAGAATTATGAAGGAGTTCCTGTCATAATAAAGTAGTGAAGTGGTTGACTGAGTCTCTCCTACAAGTAGGGAGATGAAACATGATCTACTTTTGTGGTAGTGTAGTGAAAATAAAGTACACAGGGCTCTTGTTGAAAAGATATAATAAGAAAGAAATACTGTAATAAGTTCAGTGATTATATTTATCCATGAATATTTTATAATACCTACATCAGTAGGTTTATGGAATGGAAATGTGAAAATAAGTTGACATAAGTATATGGGAAAGACTAGTATAATTATGTCATAAAGTCAACCAATTTGAGAAGCCTGATTACCCTTTATTTGACTTCAGAATGAACTTAAACACTGAAAGACACCACTTTTTTCCAAGAAAGAATAGCAATAAATAAAAATCAAGACTGAGAAGTCTGGAATAAATATTATCAAGCTAAATTTTGAGATCCAGACCAAGAATTTAATGTTTTCCTTTTTCTGGCCCACTTTCAGGCAGGTTAGAAAAGCCTTAAGAATTCAGCAGCAGCGTTTTCAAAAACTTGATTCATGCAGATCCTTCTGAAGGCTCTTCAGCACTTTCTGTACTTTTCCACCAGGTAGAGTTGGCTATGAGGGTGACTGTACACCGAGGAGCGTTAGATCTGGAGAAGAGGCCTGGCAGTGCAGATTTGTGTCACTGGCTTGGGGCATTGTTTATCTTGTCCATGTTATAACGGGACTGTCCCTGTAGTTTTATTTAATGTAGGATCACAAATGTGCTAAGAATACAGAAAGGGTAGTAGACTGCAGAATAAAAAGAGGAAAATGTGTAAAAATAGAAGATGTCCTTAGGGAAACCTTTAAGAATAATCCAATAACTCCTTGTCCAAGTAAGTAACATTTAGCTTACTGTGTACACATTTTCACAGTAAATCTGTGCCATAGCATACAGTGGCTGCTACAATTTAAGAATCAGAGATCTGGATACTCTCCACTTTCTAAATATGATCCTTCGATCATCTGGATCAAATAACATAATACACGTGAAAACCTTTTGTAAACTGTGAGGCTGCTTCCCAGTACTGTTGTCACCATGTCCAAGCTGCTGTGTGTGGGAATGAGTGTCTGCCAGGGAGGTTGTGTCATGTAACCATTTCCCTAAGACAACTGAATGAGAATTGAGTAATGCTCAAAAAGAAGAGCTACAACCTGTTTATGGAAACTAATAGGAAAGTGTTATCTGTTCATTTTGAGAAGAGGAATCTCTTTTTTTCTGTTTTTTTTTAAGGAGTTTGTTGACTCAGGACATCTCAGTGTTCAGCAGCTCTGTGTCTTCATTATTAATATAACTAGGAGTCTGCTTCTCATTTCTTGGGGCAGCCCAGCCTCAAGGTGACAAAGTTCAGAGCCTTTCCTTGCATTCGTCTTTGTTTTTCCCACAAGTTTATTCTGGTGTGAGGAATTCCGTTATATTCTGGCTCCCCAGTGACTGACTCTTCTTTGAAAAACGAGTAAATTTAAGTTTATTTTCTAAAAGTAAATGACTTTTTGAAAAATCAAAAGTATTTTAGGACCACATTCCCCCAAGACAAGAGTTTTGATAAGAAGGTGGTTAAATGAGCATTTTGCTTTGAAGTATGCACAAGGAAAAGGAAATATCACAGCTGACTTAGTTTGTCACTGTTAAGGAAAACAGACACAGGTCTTCATTAGTGGGTAAATTGCTTCTCAAATCACTCAAATAATTTTCAAGAAATGATGGTGTTCACCCAATGGCCAGTGCCCATGCTGGCCTCTGTGCCACAGATTAACGTTGCACACTGCCGGGTGAAAAGATCCAAAACTTTTGATCCACACTCCAGACAGTCTACCATAAATCAGTTCTAAAGTTATAGATGCTCCACATCACTCCAGGTTGTTCTATGAGACACAGCACAATACCATGCTTCAGATGTAGATGCATGGTGTGTGTAATTATAGTCCATCTCCATACAGAATGCAAGTGAAGAATGTTCTAGAACTTTTGGTGGCATCATCTGATTTCCTTTTAAGCTTTTATATAGAAGTTAGTGTCTCCTTGGTGTATACTAGTAATTTAAACTTACTCTACCTCCTTTTTCTGTTTAGCTTTGATGAGCTTCAGCATTGGTAAATTCCAGTGAGGATTTTTATGGGTTTATTTAGAAATTGACCTTTCAGAACAAAATGTAACTTGTCTTAGTTGTTCTGCAAGTAGATCTGTGATCCGCTTTAGAGGGACTCTTGGAAGCACAGTGTAAAACCAAAACCAAAACATGCATCCCTATTTTATTATGTAATTTCAAGATGGCAAGGACCCATTTCTTCTCCACTTTAAAAGAATAAAGAAAAGGACATCCTCCAAGGGTTGTGTATTTTTTCTTTTAAATATTAAGTCTTGAACACAAGATGTTTTTTATCATAAATGATAGATTGTATTCTTATTTCTTAAGGGAGATGATACTTCTGTAGTTTTAACTTACATTGCTGTCCTTGAACCTGGGAGAACCATTATCCAAATATTGTCACCCTCGTCTAACCAGGAACCACGCCTTGTGGGAAACAGCCCTTTGTATTGTCATACTCAGTAGCCCTCTTTTTACATGGTCATTTTTGCCTTCCACTTTGCCACTTCTCTTCTCAACGATGGCCACCTTCTTTAGTCTGACAAAGGACTCCAGATTTGCTTTTACTCTTCTATGTTTTCAAGAAGGCCGAGAAATTTAGGCAACCATTTGAAGCAAAGTGAGTTGCAAAATTCAGTGGAGAGAAATGAAAGGCATTGTTTGATCTTTCATTGTTAGCTAGGGGGAGAATTGTGTAGTGTAGCCCTGGCTGTGCTAACCCTTCCTACCTCTCGTTCACAATCCAGTTCTTCTTGAAGGGGAGAAGATGTAGTTAAGAGCTAGAATAACACTGTGAAACCATCAGTTCTGTCTTCTGCATTTCCAAGTTACAGTAACTGACCTTTCCAAAGAATAAGAGAATATCGGTTCAGTATTGTGACCCAACACTGCCTTTCAGTACTTGTGTTATCTTTCCTGCCCTTTGTTGAAAGTGCACGCAAAGTGTGTGCACATGTGTGTGCGTGTGTGTCGTAGATAAGGATTGAAAGCGCAAAAGATTCCTGATGGTTTAAAGAGTAGCTTCCCATTATTTTCCCACTAATAACTCGCCATTATTTTCAACTTCCCATTATATAAAAGCAGTTTTTCAAAATTACTCATATGATTCTCTCCACACACTCTTAGTTCAGGAAGAGTTGTTTATCTCTTGTCATCTTGATTTATGATTTTAAAATTCCTCAGGATTTTCCCAGAGAGTTGCTGTAAGTAACAAATAATATCTTTTCCCTTTTTCAAAAAAGTGAATGTGGATAGAGCATTAGTCTCATCACTGCCTAGCTTCTCCGACTCATGGAGCAGACTCTCACTGTTGTGACGGGCACAAACCTTTCCGTCTGAGCTGGATCATCTGTGAACCGAACAGAGCCCTAAAGTCTAGAGGAGGAGGCCCTCGCCTCTTGTAGGATATTTCCCAATTTGCCAGAAGATCTGCTGAGGCATTTTTGAGAATCCTCTTGAAACATGGGAAGTCTCCATTTCTGACACTTAAGGACAAGTCTCCACCTTTTGTGCTTGAGCATTTCTTGTGAAGGCTCTGTAACACTCCAGTTCTCTAAACAGCTCCCTTCTTCAAATGTCCATAACTGTCCCCCTGACCCTCCATATCCGATGGCCCCACGCTGATGTCCGTCCTTAAAGATCAAGACACAGAGACATCCTGAAAGGCTCTCGAGCTCCTCTTGTACTCGTGGTGTCCATTGATCAGTTTTCTGTTTCTCTAACACTGGCTTTTCAAGAATGTCATATAAATGGAAAGGTAGATATAGACTTGACAGTTGGACAGACATACATACTCTTTATTTTCCTCCCTTAGTTTAATGTATTTGAAATTCATCGCAAAGTTGTATAGTAAAGAAACAGTAGTCTGACTCAACTTCAGACAGCTAGTTTTTTAGTCTAAATAGAGGATACCTAATAACAGTAGGTGGGGGCCAATGAGACAACAGAGCTAGTGGTTATTCCATAAAGAAATATCTAAACATTACAGATATACATGAATTCTATACCAATTAAATTATACAGGGTATAAATTCATGCCTGTGAAGGTGTCTCTTTAAAACTATTAAAAATTATCTGAAATGCTACATCAAATTCAACAAGTATATCCTTTCAAATGCGCAGCTGAGCCAAAAAGAAAATAAGTGAATTCTTCATTGGGTCCAGGAGTGAAGAAAGAAAGGTGTGCAAAACGCTGAACAATGCTAGTGTTACCCCTGCCCCGAGTTGTTACCTAACGCAGGACTGAGAGACATGACATAGGAATTGAGATTGTTCTCCATGGAGAAGAGGCCCTCAAAGCACAGTAATGAGCTTCAGCATCATACACATTTTCGAAGGGTTGGGTTAAAACAAATCTACTTTGTATTACTCTGAGTAAGGGTGAGAGTCTCCCCTGAGAACCCCTGAAGACTTAGTTTAAATTTAAATAATTCACAGGCTCTCAGAAGCCAACAGTGAGAACTAGGAGTCTTCTATCTTGAGAGTGTCCCAGAACTCTTGGAAGAAGCCAAAACTAC
The DNA here is from genome assembly GCA_004026965.1 of Petromus typicus. NCBI lineage: Eukaryota > Metazoa > Chordata > Mammalia > Rodentia > Petromuridae > Petromus > Petromus typicus. Next base: position 10,443 of record PVIR01024675.1, on the reverse strand, counting down.
ACCTGGTGGAGAACCACACTCTCAATCCAGGCTTGTCAAGTCAGTATTAGCCAAGCATGAGCTAAATGACCAAAGTTAAAAAGCATGTAGAGAAAGTCACTGGGATTAAGGCTCAGTAGCGAAAGCAGCAAAGTTGAACTCCTCCTTTACCTAGAACTTAAGATGAAGATAATTATCAGGCATATTATTATTCAAAATGTTATGAAGAAAGAGAAGACCAGATCTTAAAAGTTGATCGATATTATCAGAATTGCAATATTAGATGGCAACTGATTGGAGAGAAAATTAGTTGAACAGAAGCTGGTTCTGAAATAATTACCCAAAATAGAAAATAGGGTGGTTATCAGATGGAAAATAGGAAACAGTGAATAAAAACAGAATATTCAACGAAGTGGTATTGTATTAGAGTTAAAATATGAAGAAAGAAAGAGAATTGGGGAAGGAAAACACACAAAAGATAACGGTTAGGATATTTTTCTAGAAATGATGAAACATGTTAACTTGTAAGTTGGTTAAATAAAAACACCTTACATGGCAGTTGCAGAATTCAGAAAAGAAAGAAAAACACTGAAAAACACTAATAAAAATAAGTAAATGAAAAGCGGCAACAAAAGATGCCAATGAAATAATATGCTCAAAGCATAAAGAAAAAATTCCTTAAATCAGGTATGGAATGATACATGAGTCAAACTATGATGTCTATGTGAAAATAAAATTCAGTTTTACCATCAAACAATCATCATAGAATTTCTGTGGTTTCTGTTTAAAGTACAAAAAATTTAGGCAGGAATATCTGAAATATGTAAGACTCTTTGATAAGTAGTGAATACAACTAAATAAAATAACAAAAAGCAGTAAGTGTTAATAGTAATAATATGCAATAACAGTTATCAAGAACAATGACAATAGCAATAATTAGCAATAATAATTAAAAACAAAATAGAAATAATAAACAGGACTGTCTTTGGAATTAAAGTGATTTAGTGTTTAATTAGTTGACAAGCTAGTAAAAATAAAAATTCAACTCTAAACTTGACTCAGCATTAAATGTTAAAAGTTGAGTTACTGTATGGAGTCCTGAGAGGTTCAGAGTATAAAGTGTGGACGTTTCTGTGGCAGTATGGAAGGACCACTAAAAATGCAAAGCCTACCTGCCTCAAGAAAGCCCACCACCAGCTGCAGGGGGCAGAGCCATGACGGTGGTGGTCATACATTTGCCACCTCTGGAGGGCAGTGCAGAGTCCTGTCAGCCACTCAGCGTGACTTACACAGAGACACAACTATACACACACATGAAAGGCGTTTCATCATTATCCCATCCAGAAGCGCCAAGAGAAGGGTTACCCAGGGCAGGAATGGGAAAGTTGAAATAAAATGAGGAAAGCAAGCCCTGACCTTGATTGTAAACCTAGGGGAGCTTCTTTTCTATTTCCTCATTACCGAATTGAAGATCGGCTGAGGCTTATTAGGAGATTCCTTTCACATCTTTCTAGTAGAGCTTCATCCACAAAAAGTGCTGAGAATTTCAGGCGTACCCTATTGAAGTAGATTTCAGTTTCTTTACATCATTTCTGTATTCTGGATACAAATTCTTTTAATTCGTAAATAATCCCATGGAGTGCTTTGTAACTCATGACTCAGATGAACCAGTCACCTCTTGTGAAGTCACACACACAATAATCCAACTAGCATGATCTTAAATGAATGTATACAAACTTTAAAAGTATGGTGTTAGCCACAGTGCCGAGCATGGGTGACTTGTACTCCACTCTCCTGAACGGCAAGGATGCCATGTAACTGACCTGGACCCCTGGCGTGTCGTAGGAGAAGGAAGTCTCTCGAAACCTTGCTCTTGTATATCTGTCCATTGTTTTACAGGCTTTGGAGGGATCTAGTGCTTGATGTCTGATATTAATTAAAGATGGGGTGAAATGTAAAAATGCTGTGCAAAAGTGAAGTGAAACTTAGCTCTTGTATTGGGTGATATGGTCCTGAAGTACAGCTGCACTTTGTAGACATCAGTGATCATAGAAATAACTGTTACAGAACATAAAACTGACATGTCTGATGCTGCTGCCTTAGAAGGGAACTTAAGGCGGGTCCAAGATCATCCTAAAGTTTCCATAGGCATATTTCTAAGCAAGTTTGCAAGGCCTCAAAGCTGACAGAATTGTAGTTCCTGTGCCTGGATTATGGATACTTAGTGAAACACACTTGCGGTACAGCTGTAATAGCTTATATCTAGATGTCCCCTCAAAGCCTCTGACACTTGTAGGTGGAGCTGAGAAAGTGAGCAGATCTTGGGTGGGTGATACTCCGCTGTGAATTAGTCCACTGATGTCATAGATAAATGTGAGAGGAAGTGAAGCCTGGTTGGAGGACATGGGTCCCTGGGGATGTGGCTCAAAAGGAAGTGTGTACAGCTCTTGAGCTCTCTCTGCCACCCACCTTGATTGCTGTGCTCCCCTGCCATTCCCTTCTGCCATGTCACTTTGCCTCGGAGCCAGCTGACTATGGACTGAAACCTCTACTGACTGAACGAAATAACCCTTTCCTCTTTAGAGTTAGGGTGCGGAGTACTGTGTCTCAGACATGAGGAGGTAACAAGACAGTGCCATTTAAAATATGCTACCATTTGTATCAGCTAACTTGTCCTGAAATCATGCATCGTTTTGTCTTCTTCAGATCTGTTCTCAGGCCAGAATCTTACCAACACGTCAGAAATGTGGGGGGACAGGGCGCTGCAGTACTCAGCACAGTGCTTGTGTGCTTTCGCTTTCATACAGAGTAGAAGCCCCAGGAACTGCACAATCCTGGTACAGGCTGTGGCTTACTCCTTCGCTTCCTTCGCACGCTGGCAGTCAGACCTATGTAGCTACTTGCCTGCTGCTTTCTGTGCCCCACATCTGCAACAGTACATATCGGGTTTGTGTAGCCATTGGTTTTGGTGGCTTTTGTCCAAGTCTTCTGATCGCTCCTTAATGTCTTCCTATAAATTTCATGTTGTGCTTCTGTGAAAACTTCTATTTTGAAAGTCACAAACCATGTTGGAAAAGTTCATGTGAAGTCCACGTCGTACAGAAGCACCTTATCTTTAATGTCTCCAGACAAAAACTTCTTAAAGTTAATTTAATGTTTGAACTTTAGGGTGTAACTTAAAAGAGAGGGTCTGAAGAGTTATTATTTTTAACAAAATTAGTTTGCTTTTTGCAGGACATATGCCCTTCAATTTCATAAATATTTTAAGATAGACAAGTTTTGTGGCTGGACCTTATATAACTCTTAATATAACAATTTTTAAAATCTTTTAATTTCTCCACATTCATTGGAAGTTGTTTGCCAGCTGTTTTTGCTATTGTAAATGTGATTTTTTTTCCTCCTCCAAACTTCTCTTTCAAAAAAAGTGAGTTTCTGTTAATGAATTGAAAAGACAATATTTCATATGCCTACTGAGCTTAGTAACAGCATTTGCATATTTAATAACTTGTCTTATGTAATTGATAAAATGATTATGTGTACTGATGCCATCTCAACTGTATGCATATACTATCTGAATTGTATTTATATGTCATATAAGAAATAATGTACTATTTAAAATGCTTTATTTTGAAAAATGTATAGTATTATGAGAGCTAGATTAATCCTTCAAACTATACTCTTTTAAGATCTTGATACAAAGTGTATTTACTATTGCTAGTTTTTAATTATTTTTGTTATGAAAAATTTTTTCATAGAACTATTCTAAACTTTATTAATATCTGCTTGTATTACATTAAAATAAAAAAATGAAAAAGTACCAGATAGTTGAGAAAATAATGAAAAACAGTAAAAAGTAAAAAAAAAAGAGTTGAGTAACTACTGGGTACATGGAAATGTAATATATGACTTGTCAGGGAAGATAGAAGATAGTGAATTTTAAACTCAGTTTGAAAGAAGGTAGGAAAAAGGTAAAAGAAGTTAAAATATTTGTATGCAAAACTAGGCTGATAATGATTCAAACAGACCAGGAATCACAACTATAAATGAACCTTCTCCCTAGAAGATGAACTTTCTTCCTAAAAGGACTATTTAATTGGATAACAATGAAGCCAAGCTAAATAATATTTATGAAAGAAACACCTTAAAATTAAGTATAAATATATAGTAACACACACATGTCAATTTTCCTGACTCTAGACACAACACCAGGCACCCACAGTTTAATTTGGCGAATGTTTTAAGGTGATCCAGTCCATGGCCAGCCGGCTCCACGACGGGAAGATTGTAGTAGAATGGTGTGAGGGGCCTAGATGGTTAGTTGATGGCAGCTGAGAAGCAGAGCAGGTGAACAGTACCTGACATAGTGCCCAAAGTTATGCTGCCGAGACTCAGGTGTGCCCAGGTGTGTGCTCTGCCAGTCCCAGCTCTCAAGCCAGACAGGTCGATGGCATCAAGCTTAACTGTCACAGTACATAAAATATTTAAAATGAGCAGATGACAAAAGGTATGCCAGGGAAATGCTACACGAAAGAAAGCTGGGGGCATTAAGTTAATGAGGGAGAAAAAAAATGAAGGTTAGCTTAGTTCTATTAAAAAGAGAGAAGATCACAGTGTAAAAGACTCGTACCACAAAGGTATAATTACCCAGCTTTACAGCATATAAAACAAAAATGTCTAGACTTACAAGGAAAAGTTGAAAATGTGCCATCATAGTGGGATACTGAGAAAGACACAGACCTTCTAAAACTCTGATAAGAAGCACCCAACGCTTCAGATAAAACTTCATTGTTTATTGAAAGAACTGCATACACAGATGGTTCATCATTCTTGTGAAATAGCTGAGAAAACTAAGATTGCAAATAGTATGTGTGGTTTTGTATTTCGTATGTTCTAAAGAAATGAATTTGGTATTCAACATTTGTATACCAGATGTTGGAATCACCTTCCTTTTCTTGTACTTGTGCTATAACAATGTGAGGTTTTGTTGTTTAAGAAAAATCTCTTGCCTCTTTTAGTTAGTATTTGTCTGAATTTTTAAAATATATACTGGGCCCAAAATTCAAATCTAGTGCCAGTCCGGCACTATTTTATTTTATCAAATCAATAGAAAATTGTGTGAATGTACTGCTCACCAAGATTATATAAAAAACTACACATTCAAATATAAGTGCAGTTCTTTCTATGAAATCTGTTTTAAACTTTGTGTTTGATTTTTTTCAATGTTAATGAAAAGTTTATAACTTCAACAAAATCTCTTTTTTTTATACCAGAAATAAAACTCAGGACTTTGGCCTTGCCAGGTAGTTATGATTCCACTGAGCTATTCCCCGGCCCTCAAGAAAGTCTTAAGGAGAGCAAGAAATAATTTGAATGGCTACAGGGGAGTAGTGAAGAAGCTTAACAATGCTTCCTTTCCCAAGGATGGATTTTTTGTCCAAGTTACTAAACAGAGACATTGAAAGTCAATCTGTTGATCCATTTGTAAAGAAAACCAGGGTGTTCACTAAACACCGAACCTTGCTGAGACCTTCACAAATAAAAACAGACATGTCTCAGTGTTGGCTTAGGGAAAGACTTTATGAACGAAACCTCTACAGCACAAAAACTAGCAGAAGGAATCAACAAATGGAATCTCATCCTATTAAAAAGCTTCTGCACAGCAAAAGAAACCACTGGCAGAGCAAAAAGACAACCAATAAATTGGGGAGAAAAATTTAAAAGGAGTTTCTCAGACAGAGGGCTTCTATCTAGAATATACAAAGAGCTTAAAAAAATCAGCCCCTCCCCCAATTTAAAGACCCAGTTCAAAAATGGGCATCTAAAATGAACAGACACTTTTCAGAGGAAGAAATAAGAGCAGCTAAGAAGTATATGAAGAAGTGTTTAACGTCACTGGTCATTCAAGAGACGCAGATGAAAACTACACTGAGATTTCATCTCACTCCACAAAAAATGGCTGCTATTTTAGAATTAGCCAGCAACAAATGCTGGAGAAGTTGTGGGGAGAAAGAAACCCTTCTCCACTGTTGGTGGGAATGTAGACTGGTACAACCACTGTGGAGATCAGTGAGGGATTTCTCAAAAAAGTTGGATTAAAGATACCTTTTGACCCTGCTATTCCCCTGCTAGGGATATACATGAAAGAATTAGAAGGGGAGTATGGGGAAATATGATTTACACATTTAGTACATATCACAGCAACATATATGCACCCATGTTTATAGCAGTTCAATTATGATAGCTAAATCTTGTAAACAACACAAATGCCCATCAACTGAAGACTGGATAAAAAAAAGATGTGGTTCTTTTATAAAATGGAGTATTATTCTGCCATAAAGAATGATAAGTTTGAGTATATACTCAAATGAATAGACCTGGAGGACATACTCATAAGTGAAATAAAGAGGTGTCACAGATATGGAAATACTATATCTTTTCTCATGTGAAAACCTGAAGATATATATGAGTTCTGTATGTATGATAGATACTGTGAAATAAAAACTACTCAAATAGTAAAGAGGAGTAGGGATATATAACGTGGGGAAAATGTCATGAAAAAAAAGAAACAAAGCCTATATATATATATATATATGTGTGTGTGTGTGTGTGTGTGTGTGTGTATATATATATATATATATATATATATATAGCGGGGGATTGATCATAGCGCAGGCCAGGGATGGAAAAAGTGAGAATTAAGTCATGCTATATAGTGGTACAAATTTTCAGTGTCGATTGTGATCATGATGTGTATATAAAATGTATCAATAAAATAAATTAATTTTAAAAAAAGAACAGAGATCTCGCTGTGGTTCTGTAGGCTGATATTTTTCTTTTATTGTTTTTTGTCCACCTAAATTCTTTACCTACTTTGCTTGACTCCCTTACTTTGTAACAATTTAAAATCCATCCTGAAAGGTTACTTGAGGAAAATTATGTTGACCATTGACAAAAGACAGTTCTTACCTACTTATGTGTTAGGTGGCTTCGAGGCACCTTTTAAAATAGTGGGAGAAGCAACCATCCCTCACTCCCTCCTGCCTGCCTCTGAGAGTCGCTGTGTGCATTGTGTTGTCTTCCAGAAGCTCACAGACCCAGGCCACCATCACTATGTTGGCAGTCTCCACCCCGATCTACCCGTTTCACTTTCCTCCTCCTTCAGGTTGCAGCGGTTACTTGACTCTATTGTGAGCAATGCCCGGGAAGGTGTCAGACAATTCACCTACCCGTAAATGGCAGCCATTATCAGCATACTCTTACAGCAGTTCTGTGTTAATTATCTGGGTTTGATTGCTGGGAAGAGAGAAATAGAAGCTCCAGGAAAAGCAAGGCTGGGCTGGATGGAGCAGGGCTGCCGACCATTTGAAAGCTCCCACTACATGAAAGCCTTTACTTCTCTCCTTTGTTTGATAATCTTGAGGCGCACATTTTCCATCTGCTGTTGTTTTAAAGGTCATCTTGAATTGATTCAGTCCTGTATCACTTAAGCATGTCCCCTTTTGTTGGCCTATGGGTTAATGTTATGATGGTTGACAGGAAAGTTCTTTCAGTAATTTTGTTTTCAATTCAGGAAAGCATAAATTCTAAGAGGAAAAGTAGTTTTAGTCACTAGAGAATTTAATAGCAGTTCCATTTTAATTATCCCAGTTGTTGGTGATGATATACTGTGACTGTGTCTATATATGTATATAATACATAGATTCAATGAACAACTATTTAATAAATTATATTTTGAAATATTTTACCCCTGGGCTTAGGTTTAGCCATTGTGAAAGTATCAACCCTTTGCTCATAGTAAAAATGCATTAAATCAATGACACTAAGGTATCTAGAGTAAAAGCCAGTTTAAAGTCACAGATATTCTAGGAATCAATGAATTCTGCTTATTTATTGTTATCAGGTAATACAGATTGTTTTCCTCACCAAGAATAAATCAAAAAGCAGAAAAATTCCATTAAGTCCTCTGTCTTATTTAGTGGATGTTTTTCCCCTGGTCTGATTTGCCTCTTTTGTTTGTGTTCTTAGGCTCAGCTATGTGAACCATGCAGAGGATCTGGCCTCCAAGCTCCTACAGTGCTCCCCAAAGAACAGACTGTCTGCCCAGGCTGCCCTGAGCCATGAGTACTTCAGTGACCTGCCCCCGCGGCTATGGGAGCTGAGTGATAGTGAGTATGACACCTCTGCAGTGTGCAGCGGGGCATTTCACCATCTGTGGACAAGATGCTGCGAGTGTGTATGCATCACATGTGTATGTGTGTGTGTGGGGGGGGGGAATGAGCATGTGCCCATATGAGAGCAGGGGAAAGAGATCGTGTCTGTATATTTAGTGGAATCCTGACATTCAACTAGACAGGGAGAAAATGGATTCCTCTTTTGCTATCTCAGCTCTGCAGTCTGCAGCTACGTGTCTTTGTATCTGATTATGTGTATGTTCAAAAACTGATCTGAGCAGTCATAAAGGAAAAGGGAAGTATGATTTACATATTTGGTACTTTATGCATGCAGTACTATTTTAATTGGCTGCAGTACACAGAGGAGAAATGATTTGTTCCTGTTTGATACTCAGAGACCATCTTGGTTGTAACAATAACCTTAGAAAGGTCTGCTATGCAGTGAGCTCAGGATCGGAGTTGGCCATTGGCTGATACACTGAATTGACATGTAAGAGCTGACGACGTGTCATTCATTTCAACTACGTGGATTCTTGGTATTTTTACAGAGAGCTCTTCTCTGTATCTTTTAAAACAAAGCACATTCCTGGGTGGGTTTTTATTTTGTTCTTGCAAAATGTTCATATTTACACAGGCTTTTTCAATTACATTTAAAATATTTGGGGGAGGATTTATGGCTTGGAGGATCTAAGCTTTCCAAGTGTGAAACAGAATTCTTGTGAAATTTTGGAAAATACTGTTGCAGTAGGAATATTTTTATTCAATGGTAAAAGAGATATTTTGTCTCCTACTCTTTTCTGTGCCTTAAAGAGAGCATAGTACATATATACATAAATATGTGTAATACATTTATTAATTCTTACAGATCATTCATAGTAAATACCACAGTGTTATTTCCTTTGTCTCCAGGATCTTAGACTTTTTTCTATCCCATTGCAATATTAGGTTCCCTTTAATAGCAACAATTCTGTTAGAGAACTAAATCTCAAGTAACCACTTTTAAGTATTCATTCCTACCTGAAATCTTGTTTGATATTTCACACTTGCTTTCAACTACTCTTTGTACCCCGAAGTGACTGTCGTTATATTAGCCCACTGCTCTGTGTGCCTAGCAAGTCACACTCGCCTTTCACATATTCTCAGATCGTATTTACTCTCTGTCTCCCGACCTTCTTTCGGAAGGGCCACTCGCTGGCCCTTACACAATATGATCCCCCAATTTGGAAACATCGAAGGAGAAATCTCTATGAGTTGGTGACATGTCTTTCTGTCCCGAAACAGAAAGGGGCAGATAGGTTCATTAGCTCCCGGCTCATCACCCGCGAAGTTGCAGTTTGTCTCCTTGGTGTGGCGTGGTTACAACTTGCTATTGCTCCTCCTTCCTGTCATCTCAGTCCCTTCTGTCTTGACGATCGAGTCTAAGCCAGGATTTTGATGGTCTACGGGTTCCGAATTCTGTCGTAGTACTTTTCTGTTAATGTGGACTTATTACCCACTTGCCCCTTGGTTTATCAGCTCGCGGTTAAATCCAGTTTCTGTCGGTGGGTGAATGCCTCCACATTATCACTGGGCCGCAGCCTGCCAGTGGAGGCAGCCTGGCCCCCATCATTAACAAGCACAATGTATGCAGAACACCAGAGGGGAATTAAAACCACAAAAAATACCTCAGGGTGGCATTTTTAATATGAGAATTTAATTTGTAATTTCACAGATTAAGAATTTTGGCTGCATTAATCCCTTTATCAGCTCACAGCAGGCTATTTGCAGAAGCATAACCATAAGGCGATATTCATTGGCAGAAACACGTCTTTGCATAACGTTAAACATCAGGAGCAGTGAAACCTTTTGAAGGGGGGAGAATAAAGATGAAAAATCATTATATTTTTAAAGCAAGATTCTGCTAAATGCCTCCAGTAACAATTTTGAGTTACAGAAATGCTATTTCTGTGTCTTGAAGATAATCATTATGAAGCATAAATCCAGTCAGAAGAAAGGACAATCCCAGCACTAAATACTACAGTCATTTCCGTTTACAACAACCAACGTGGCTGCATTTGTAAACATGTTTACAAAACAAAGAATTCCTTGACTTTGGAGACTTTTGGAATTTGTTCCTTTAGGTGAAATGGCTGGTTTTAGTGACTCTGATGTCTGGCTAATATGCTGCAGACTATACTTAGAAATCCTTAAAATTCGTAAATTTAAATTTCACGTTAGTGAAGAGTCTTATAAAAGTACACTGCCCCATGCCAACAGCACCAGCAGAGCCCCTGACCTGCGTCCCTTCCAAGGA
>PVIR01024674.1:0-25694 GCA_004026965.1 Petromus typicus | reverse complement strand
GCAAGCGCAAGGACCCGGGTTCGATTCCCCGGTAACCACATAACAATACTGGGTGTGGAGACCCACACCCAGCAGCAACCAGTACCACATACCACAGTGCCGGGCGTGGTGGCTCACGCCTGTAATCCCAGCACTCGGGAGGCAGAGGAAGGAGGATTGTGATGTGAGTTGGAGGCTGAGCTCAGGGCCAGCCTGAACCACAAAGCGAGACCCTGTCTCAAAAAACCTAAAAAAAAAATAAAAAAAGAAAAAAAAAAAGAAATCAAATGGTCTAAATAGAAATGTACATCAAACAGAATTCAGCCAGAAAGAAAGGAAGTCAATGAAATGAGAGACAAACCAGATAAAACTAGTCTCAAATCCCACACAGAAACTGAAACACTAAAGCAAGTCAAAATCTTGTAAACAGCTATAATCACAAAGGAAAAGGTAAGTGAATTTTCCAGAGCTTCCTTCAATAGGGACCATTCTTTTTAACCATTGTTGCGGGTATTTCCTCTTACAGAGTGCCTTAAATGGAGACATAGTCTTTTGATACTAAACTTCAGGCCTGAAGAATCTAATATTTATAGGGTAAATTATTTAAAAGTTTTAATTTTAAACCTAAGTTGATGTACATTATCTTCTCTTTGATATAAATAAATGAACCAACATTACAGGAATAGAATCAGAGACTGGGACCACTGCAGCTATATATTAAAATAACAAGACTAGTCAGGCATGATGGCTTGTGCCTGTTATCGCAGCACTTGGGAGGCAAAAGCAGGAGGATTTCTGTGAGTTCAAGGCTTGCCTGGGCTACATAGTGAGCTCAGGGCCAGTCTGAACTACAAAAGCAAGACCTTATCTCAAAAAAAAAAAAAAAAAAAAAAAATCAAGACTAAGTGAGGCAGTCATAGAACCTTACAAACTGGGAAGCTTTCCAAACTAATTCAGCAGCCCTGGAACAGCAATTAGCTTGTAGCATTTGTATTAGCTTCTTGCATATTGCCCAAGACTGAGATTATATGAGAGAGAGAAAGAGAGAGAGAGAGCCTAGAAAAGATACTTCTCTTTTTTACAAATGTAAACCTGATTTTACTCTACTAGGACAACACAAGAATCTGCCTTCCATTACTCCAAATTCTTCAGTACAGATACAGATCAACTATTCTTTCTTTTCTCTCACAAAACATTCATAGACATTAACATAAAAGAGAAGGCCAGTACATTAACTTTTTCATTAGATCCACTTACATTTTTTAGGACTGTTTCTTTTAACTTCTGAGAGTAGGAACAGAAGTTATTTTTAAAACTTCAATAATAGACTGCAATAATAGGCCAGGAAAACAAGTAGCAAAATAAAATAAAGGTACAAATCCATTTTGAAGAAAATACAAGTGTAATGAGATACTTGACCCTGCAAGCATGACCTCAGTAGCTGATCAAAAGCATTGTGCTTTTCAAATAATCAGGATGCAGTTTAATATTGTAGAAACTGCCCAGGTTACAAGATCAACTGTCACAGTTTAGATTTTCTCGAGTTCATGTTTACAAGCTCAGAATGTCTCTGCAGGGAAAAAAAAAAAAGAAAAAAAAAACAACAACAAAGAAAGGACAAGTCCACTTAAAGAAGGGAACCTGCCAAATACTTCTGGATCAATTCATTCAATGATCAGGCATCAGGCTGAGTGTAAATTTATTGCTCTAAGGCTGTGTCTTGGTTAACAAAGCAAAGCACAAGACAGGTGGAGATAATGATGGAACTTACCAGGAATAGTCATGCCACAGTTAACATCAGAGACTAAAACCTCTAATACTTACCCTATACGATGTAATACTGGCCTTCCATAGAGGGAAATTTTTAAATGAATGGAAATATCCATATATACTACACACATATACACACATAGAGATACACCCCTCAACATGGAGTTCATCATGAGTGTGAAATATTCCTACGAATTAAGTACTACTTGAGAAGAAGGTGTAGTCTAGGAGTGATTTATTAGGTAATCCTGGATTCATTGAGATCATCTGGTAAAAGGAAGTATATTCCAAGGGACTACAGCCATTGGGGATCCTGAAATAGGAGTCTACCTTGCTGGACTTGAGGCCTCTCAGAACACGAATGAGGTACCTGCCCAGCCCAGAGCAAAAGCAAGAAAAAAGCCATGGCTTATGACTCAAAGACCCCGCCCTGGTGCAATATGTCTTACTGATTCTCCTTAGAAACAGCACTCAGGAAGTCTTCATCTTGCCCAATGTAAAACTCTGACATATGAGACTTGATTCCCACAACTGGTGACCCTGGGAAGTACACAGTAGCTTGTAGATGTCTAAAGAATGATGCCATTCAGACTTCTCATATCTATACCTGTTTGCAAGCATGATTCTACTTCACTCAGCATGTGCACTACACAAACCTCCAAATATTCAAATATACCTAAAGCTAGTCTGAATTCATATATACTATAACATGAAGACACACTCAAAATGAAACACAATGCCTGTATCGAAGAGTATTAGACTTGTAGCAGAGGGATCCTTGTCTATGTCTAAAAATATGCTAACAATCCACTACCAGTATCTTGTTTTCAGGAATTCTTCCCTACAGATGCCTGACCATGAGGCAGTTTCTCCAAACGCCCAGACAGAGAGATGCTGCATGAATAACACAGTGTAAGGTGGAATTTACTGCAGTGAGAAGGAAATAACAAGAAATCTCAAACCCTTCATCCTGGTGTCTCTATTTCTTATTAAATAAAAAAGTCAACAAACAAACCGCAGGGAATCTTGCCCACTGCCAAAGCTCTCACAGAATAAGCTCCAACTAGTATCAGTGTTCAGACTGGGGTCCTCTGTTGGCTCACGTAGAAAGCCTAAGTAGAGAAGGAACCTTTTCACACTAGAAAGCAACACCACCCTCAGATTAAAACCAAGAAACCAGAGCAGAGGAGACAAGTAAATATCCCCTTTCCCCGTGGCACCTCCCGCCTAATGGGAATCGTAGTTAATGATCTGAATCGAAAGCGAAGTCTTGTTTTATGGAATGCTCACTCTTTGTTAAGCAAAGCTGTTCGGGCAAAGGACCATTCTATTGATTTAAAAATTGATTTCTTTTTTTCCTCTTTCATATAACTAAAACATGACTCACAAATCACAGCTCTTTTATTCTTCTGGCTGCAACCTGGGCTGAATATCTCCCCATCTACACACCAAGTGATGTCTCATAGTGGGGCAAGAGGAGGAAATGGGAACATTTGGACAGAGACTGCTCAAGATTCTATTAAAGGATTCAAGTGGCTTCCTTTGAACATTCGGTAATTTATATTTCGAGTCCCTTGGTATAATTATTGTAATTATCATTAATCATCAACTTCCAGACCCAATCGAAATGCAGAACATTGGAAAGGTCAAAGCAGTGGAGAACTCTACTATCCTTCACAGGGGATGGGAGGCATTAACATTCTGATGCTCCACTTGTGTGACAAAGATTGTAATGAAAACAGAAAATAGCACAAGATTAATGTGTTCTCATGATAAGAATTATCATAAGGAAAAGAGAAAGTGGAGCAATCTTAACCCACTCCTGTCGCAGCAGCATGCTCGTGAGATGCAGTAGGCTAAAGGACAGGCGGGTGCAGCTCAGCCTGCCACTGCTGAAGAAGACCACATCTTCCTTCATTTGTGGAGTAAGAGGGATAAGGAACTGTTTTGGGGGTGAAAGGGAGGGAGTACAAGGGGAAGGATGCAAAAGGATTAAGATGGTTTGTATGCATGTGCCAGCTTACCACAATGAATGGCATCATCACATACTGCAAACGGACTAACAAATACTTCTTTTAAAGAAACTAACTTAGGGGTATGGCACATTCTACATAATTTGTCAGACTCCTCACTGTGGATTTGGCACCTTTCTTAGAGGTGTGGCCCTGCTTGGATCACTCACTTGACCTTCAAATTTGCCTGCTGGAAATCCACCTGCATATCCAAAACAGAGCTCAGCATCTCTTCCTTAAACCAACCTTATTGCCTGTAGGCACAGAAAAGGTTATAATTCAACACAAAAATTCTCCAGGTGTCTCACATACCAATTTGTTCACTTCTGTGTGCCTAGGAAAGATATTAACCTCTTTCATGACTCTGTCTCCCTATTTGTAACAAGCACTTATCCAGTTCCAACGTGTCCACTCCAACCTGTTGAAGGTAAAATGATGTAATTTACTAAAGTTACTCAGGACCAAGAAAGTACTCAGAAAATATCATCTGTTTTTTTTTTTAATTCTGACTTACTATTATTATTATGAAATTCATCCAGTTATCTAATCAGGAAAGAAAAATATGCAAATTGTTCTGCATTTTTGTCATCCTCAAATAAATAGAACAAAGTCCTATCTGTTTACCCCCTTAATCTCTCTCAAATATTTACTTTTATGCATACATGTGTCTTTAAGTCACTTTAATATGAAAGAAAAATACAGAAAATTCATAAAACAAATACAGATTTAAACAAAAGTTCACCATGTCTGTAACCATTAGCTAAGTCAGAGAGCTACACTGGTTTCCTCCCCATTGTAACTTGCTGGCTGTGCTCCAAAATTAGTCAATGTCCCTAAGATATTTTCTTTTTTAATTTACAATGTTGTTGGCTTTTCTGGAGTACTCGCAACTCTTCCCTCCATTAATAATAAGCATCTTCCCATCTATAGAATTGCCCTGTTCTAAACCATCCAGCACACTGGAGCCAAAATGCATGCATATTAGAAAGGTCTTCTCCTGCTTAAATAGTCTGATGGCTTTTAAGCACGTTCAGGCACAGCTGAGACTCCTTAGGAAGATACATGAAGCCCTCCAGACCCAGTCCAGCCAGTTCTCCCCCCCTCCCACCCTCACTCCTCTATAGCACCTTAACTGTTCCCCTTGCTCCAGGTTTACCACATTTCCTGCAAAATTAGCATAGCTTTCTCCCTCTCCCTCCCTCCTTCTCTCCCTCTTTCTCTCCCTCTGTCTCTCATCTATCTCACTTTCATGCCCTTGTTAATGCTGTACCCTTGGCCTGAAAAGAACTTTCCTTCTGTGTCTGGAAAATCCCTTCTAATCCTTAAATGACTCTACTCAGGCATCATCGCCTCTCTTGGAAACTTCCCTAACCTTCTTCTCTAAGTAGTATTAAGTGTTCTTCATATGTCCTTAGATACAACATTCTTCTCTTTATATTTATATTGTGTTATAATACGTGTAGGTTCCTATCTCCCACCAGGCCATGAACGCCTAGACACCTGACATTGTCTTTTTGTCTCCAGGAAGTAATTTCTTTTTTTTTTTTTTTTTTTTTTTAGGTTTTTGGAGACAGGGTCTCGCTTTGTGGTTCAGGCTGGCCCTGAGCTCAGCCTCCAACTCACATCACAGCAATCCTCCTGCCTCTGCCTCCCGAGTGCTGGGATGACAGGCGTGAGCCACCACGCCCGGCAATGGTATGTGGTACTGGTTGCTGCTGGGTATGAGTCTCCACACCCAGTATTGTTATGTGGTTACCGGGGGAATCGAACCCGGGTCCTTGCGCTTGCGAGACAGGCGCCGGAACCACTGAGCTAACTCCCCGGCCCAGGAAGTAATTTCTTAGCCTTGCACTTAGTACATAGAAGAGATTCAATAAATTTTCTTGAATAAACTCACATATTTCTTTCATGATAACAATTATGCATAAGAAGGAAAGTGTAATGAAATTCAGGTAATTCTTTTGGCTTCTTATGAATCAGTAAGATGGGAAACAAGTTCAATAAATTTCTTAAGTTAAAGGAGAAAGAAAAATTATAAGTTAAACATGCATTTCCAAGATTACTCAGGGTGTTTTTACATTGTCTGCTCATAGAAGACAGCAGAAGGCCTGTTCAGGGGCACCAACAAGATGAAGATACATACAGGAATTTTCAGAAATGTGTCCCCTTCCCTCCCTGCTGTATAATAGGGAATAGAAACCAAAAAAATTTTAAAGTAAATTTTATGAGAATGAAAGTACAGGAGAATTGCACTGCACAACCAGTGTTTTGGAGCCAGGTTATGGGAGTCAGCAGGGAAAAGCATCAAGGACAGTAATTCCACTTGACAACCCAAAGGTATGGAAGTCCAAGGAGTCAATTACAGTACCCTGCAGAAAGAGTGCTAAGTACATCTCATTGCCAGAGGCAAAGAGCACATAAGAATGGGAAGTGCTAGAGCTGATCGCTCTGAAGAGTCATTTTCTGCATCCCTGTGGATGCCACAGGGTGACAGATTCCTCAGCTGAAGAGAAGTGGCTGAGACCCACTTGGAGAATGCCAGAGGGTGACTGGGGCACAGAGTTCACAGGAGCTCCTGAGTGGGGAGTCAATGCCTTTGGAGAAAAACTGAATAATAGTCAAGAAGAATCAAAACTTGTAGCTGCAGTGCTAATCCAAAGGCCGGGGTGGGGGGGGCAGGTCAGAAGTGGGAAGCAACGACAACTTCAGAAGACCCGAGAGAGTATGAAAAGAGTCAGGGCATGTGCCTCAAGTCGGAGCTGCAGGTGAAACAAGGAAGCTGCGGCTACACTCTCCTGAGCATTTTCCCGTGCACGGCGGAGACAGATGGAGTTTGGGAAAGAGCTGCTCAGGATCCAGTAGCGGTAATTCTTTGAAGAAAGAAGAAAAATATGAAAGTTCACTTCAACTGTCTCTGCTCCCTGGCCCAACAATGAGGAATAAGATGAGGCTGAAAATGAGAGTCGTGTGAACACAGGAAGGGGAGAAAATAACCTGGGGAAAATAGAAGCTGATGGGCTGCTGTCAGAGCAGACTTGAGCTACTGTCCGGCCTTCATCTGAGAGGCCTGGAGGCTCCCAATAGAAACTGCTATTGAGCTTACACAATTACTTCTACCCTCTATTCAGAGCTTTCTCCTTCCCTTATCAGCTATAATCTGGCTTTCTTATCTTTTTAGCTTAATAAATCTGTCTGATAATCTCCCTTGCTTTTAAGTGTAGTTTCTCTGTAAGAGGTTACAGCTCAGCTTCACTTCCATGGGCTGTGTAGTCCTCAGACTCATGCTTCTTCGGGGCTCCTGTATGCTGCACCTTGACCAGTCTCAGGGCAAAGGGAAGGAAGTGTCTCCCCACCCTGGAGTGTCAGAAGAGATGCTCAGAACCAAACACACTCTCCAAAGTACTAGCTTTGGTAGAAAAGGGTTTGTGATGGTTGCAAAAGAAAATCTAAGTTTTGAGAAATAAGATGGTATGTTCTGTGTATTTCTACGTATCTGATATGTAATAAAGGGACTTTAAAAATAATTTCAATTTCATATTTGAAACATAATCTACATGAAAAAGATTAAAACATTAAAAGAAAAGACTATGGGAAAACTTTTAAGAAATGAAATGTTCTAGGGGTAGAAATGAAAGCCTGAAAGACTAGGATTCCATTTATCTCTAATTCTAAAGTCAGCTGGAATTTTTTCTGAAAGGAAATCATAGGTTTGGGGCTAAGGAGTTTATATATGATTAGAATACGGACTCCCACATAAATTCATTGAGACATTTAACCATACACATATCACTATGAAAGAAATCATACATGATTTCCTAGATAAAAAGTGGAATTTATTATTTCTAATTATTTTAAGGGGGGAAAACACTTGATAAAGACTCTCAATTAATAGACTCTAATAAGTAAAATGACACTGACAGTGTAAGATAAAAAAATGTCACCAAGACTCAATAACCATTTCACACATTGTGAATATACCGGTTAGAATGAATATCTCATTGGTTATAAATAACCCTTTAGAAGTATTAGTAAGTCTCATTTAATGTGATCCACCTAAAGTGCATATTCACACTAATACCCTCTATCCTCTACTGGCTGCCAGAGAGTAGCAAAGCCTCTGGCCAGGTTGGGCAAATGCTGGCTGCCATGAGGAAGCAATCTGCCACCCCAGCAAACCCAATCCTTACCTTGAGCATTAAACAAGAGAGAGAAATTGTATCATCAAGTACTGAGTAAAGATGAGATTACAACCCTGGAGCCACCTGAATGAATCTCCAGAGTCAGCACTCCAGTCAAATGAAGCAGCTGAAATAAAACATTCAGAAGATACCATAGGCATAGAAAGAGTCACAGATAAAGTCAAGCTAGTAACATTGTTACCATGTGAGAAATATGAGAAGTGAGAATAAAACCATGGTTTCTCACAAAGTATTTTGGCAACATTATCTTGGTTCAAATATCAACCCTATGAATTACTAGCCATATGGTATTGAGTTACATAAGTAATTTCTCCATGCCTTATGCATTTGTGAACTAAGAAAATATCATGTCTGTCAAAAGTTATTATGAATCAAATTAGTTAATTTATAAAATGTACTTAGGAGCATCTTGGGTATCTGTGAAATTATTCTCTAGCCTTGATAAGTTCAAGTCATATGGGTTAGAAACCTAAACAAGAGCAGAGGCTTATATGAAACTAAGGCCTACTTAACAGGTTATGACAGCATTGATTGAATCAGTAACTATTTGATAGTGTGCTTCACTAAATGTAGGGGACACAGTAGTAAGTGGTGAGAGTAAGTAAAAAAAGCTATGTGCATATCCATACTACTGAGAGCAGAACTGAGCTAGAGAACACTTAAAATTTTCAGTTCATTTTGTTCTCTGTTCTTGGAAAAGGTAGTCCCAATCCAATCAGTCAGACCATTCATGCTGCTAGTCATGAGAGCTATGATGTCCCAAAGCTAGATGTTAGGGAATGGGAATGAAAAAAACAGGATACAGGAGAGGGTGATCATCCTGAGTGTCAGGGACTAAGGGAAATGAATAGTGGACAAGAGAGGCTGTCATATGCTGAACAGGATGGGCAGACATTATACACACGAGTGTTAATCAAAGGGGTGAATGCATTAAAGCAAATACATCAAAGCAAGGATGAACCTTTCCACCAATGAAGAAGGAAGTTATAGGTGATACTAAAATAAAGTCTTTACTGGATTACATACATCCTGATAAACTTGGATTTTCCATGTACAGAAATAAATGTATAAATGAAGATAGATTGAGTCAACTGCCAGCAAGATGCTCTATTACCCTTGAACAGATTAGTGTATGATTTCCACAAAGGAGGACATTTTCCTGCATAATCCAGTCCAGAAAGATAGGTTTTTTCTCAGATCACAGGCAGTTTCCCTGTCCTCCCCCCACCAAAGAAGTAACGTTGTGACTTGGGGTAGGACCAGCAGAGCAAAGGATGGAGGAAGCCAAAGCTTTCTCATTGTCTTGGGCTAATAAGATCTCCTTCCTCAGTCTTCTAGTGAGAAAATGTGGCATCTCCCAGAGATTTGGTTATCTGCCCAGTGCTCTAATGTGCCCTTACACATGGGTTCAAGGAGTAAGGTTAGAACTGGGGTGTCTCAGATTCGGTATAACATTACTGGTTCATGTTTTGACTTTCTTCCTCAGTGTATCTGCTAGTATTTAAATTTTTGACTTTAGGCAGTTGGACTTTGTATTTTAACCAGAATTTAATTGTTAAAATGGGGATAGATTTTCTAAGGAAGATTTTTGTCTTGGAAGACACCATGAACACCAACTACCCTTCCAAATTTGTCACCAGTGGAGGCCAGTATCAGGAGTACACAACTTTGTGCTCAGAAGCATCCTGTCCTTAGTTTAGTGCTTTGCTGTTCCTGCCTTGAAATACTTGAATAGGTGTAGATCCAGGATAATAATGGAACATATGCATGATCAAAAGAGCAACATGTAAAATGCATATAGCAAGTACTCCATAGTGCTTCCACTAGCATGTCCCATAAGTACAAATTTCTACTAAATCCACAATATCTGAGAGTTCAAAAGCACAAATGTGAATATTAAATCTACAGCTGAGTAAGAGGGGTACTGATACCTATACATTGTTAGAAATAGAACTAGTTGTGGACACAGAAAGGAGACAATGACATTTAAAGAAACACAAATGACCAAGGATGCCTATCATAGCCATCTCTGGTCATGTGACATCTCCTCCTTATTCAGCAACTTACAATTTAAAGGGGAAGAGAAGCATTGTTGTGCCTTTATAAAACAGTTATTTTTCATTTATGCATGTTGTACTCATCAAAGGAGGAAGCACTGGTAGAATATGAGCAAAGCAAGAAGTGAAATAAATCTAAATCAGTTTAGAGCTGTGCAACATTTCCACTAGATAAAATACTTATATATGTATGAATTGTGTGGTTTCAGTGACTTGGCACCAATTAAGGGCCCTTGGATTTGTATGTAAAACTGGCATTTCACAATGTTGAGATGAATGGTAAAATTCTTGATAACAATCTAACACCTTATTTTAGATAAAACAATATTAAATAGCAAATTACCTAAAAACATCATGATAAATCAAGAGATGGACCACAGAAGAAAAGAGAAAGCTCGCTTAGTATTTATGACTTTTAAGATAATTTCTTTCTTGCATTCTGAACAAAGGAGCTCACATTTCCCTTTTAGACTGAACCCTGAGCAGTAGCTGGCTACCCCTCTCGGTCAGTTTCGGCTTGAATCCAAATCCAATTTTCTCTTAAGGATCTCTCGGCTTATTTGCAGTATGTTTCTCCCCAGTCAAATGCAACCAATAGCACTTCTTTCTCACAACCAGTTCAGAAATAGTATTAGTCTGACGGCTGGAAGCCAGAACACTCTGGAGCACAAAGCTATGGACCCTCTAAATGCCCTGGAGGGACAGGCAGGTTCAGTTGCTGTCCATAATTTTATTTCATTATGTTTGTAGGAACACGGCCAGTCCTGTCTGCCTAAGTGTCAGGAGCAGTAAAATGCGCAAATAATAAGATCTGTTGCAAAATTAAATTGACTTTCAATTTACAACATAATTTACCATCATAGCCTTTGTGGAAGGAGAAGCAGACTTATAATCAGAACAAGACTTGATGTGATACTTAAGATGGACGTGTTTTCATGTTTGAAACTACCATAGTAATACTGACATCTGAGAATTACCCTTAAGATAATATGAAATTGCATATAGCAGAATATATAAATTGCTCAATAATGCATATATATTTGCATTTGGCCATTGGTCAGCTATGACTCATTGTCCAAGAAGCTTGGTGTGATTTATACTGCAGTTTGTCACCTCCTTGAACCTAGAGACCATTTGAAAGTAATGCGGCTATTGTAAAATTGCCTTGTAAAACAATGCATACCAGGAAACTACATATATGTTCTACTGGAGTGATCATATTCAAAGAGCTCAAAATACACCTTGAATTAATCAGTTTTCTTGCCCTTTTCTTTTTGCCTTTGCCATTTTTTTTCCTCAAAACTTCACATCTGAGCATTTTCCTTTGTTCTTAAGAAACCATGGGAACTGATCAAATTCTGCTGCAGTGTTTCTAAAACTCTGTCAGTTCACTGTTAGGCTTTTTTTCCCACCTGATCAAATCAACTTACAGAAATGTCTTGGCTTGTAAAATTCATAAAGAAGAATGGGCTCACCCGCTGCCAAAATGATGAGAACAGTGAAGATGACCACGATCAGAAAGAGAGTGCTGCTGTTTTAATTTGAGCAAAGGGATCTCTCGGTAGCATAGAGTTAGGTGTTAATGTTATATTTGTTCCAGATTGTCGCATATGCATATTTTAAAAAGGTATTTTCCAAACACCTTATCCTTACCTTTATTTTATGGTTGATTGTTTTCTATTACTAATGTGTTAAAAATGAAAAAACAAAATGTAATAGAGAATTCATATATATATATATATATATATATATACACATATATGAAGATATATATGACCCCACTTTCATTTCCAACTTTGTACCTATTTTGACTTATGTTCCTTATCATTTTCACTGGCATAGAAGAAAGACATTAAGAGATACAAGGTTAAAATAGGAAGGACAAGTATTACCTAAGAAAGTAGATGATTTACATGTAGCAAAGTCCATGCAATTTTTTCGAGTTATGTCTCAATTATTTATGATATTAAGACTGTGGATAGCACATACGAAAGAATCATAGCACCACAGGGTTGGAAGTGGTAAAGGTCAGCTCATGTGATAGCTCATATGATGGTTAATTTAACTCCACAGCCTTCTCTTTACACTGAATAGACTTCCAGCATGTGCTTGAATATCTTTAGCGGTGGCAAAAGGCTAGCTCATTTCACCCTTGAATAATTCCATTAGATTTTGGTTCAATCTAAAGGACAAATCTTTCTATCTCTCTGTAACTTCTACACCTATTCTTTGAGAGTGAAAGGCAAGGACCATATTTTCAATCTTTGTATTTCTAGCATTAATTACACTGTCTGATTGGCAAAGAGAGGGAAATAAGTGTTTATTAAATAGAATTGAAATACAGAGCTAAAAATTATGTCACATAGGCCTTCTCTCTGCCAGTATGAATTTAGTGAATTCCTTTAAGAATTCTCTATTATTCTTGTGCCTCCTTAGTGAATGTCATTTGTGGTCTTTTTTCTAATTGTATTGTCTACAGAATCAAACAGGATATTGAAAGTTTGTTTTTAGAAGTAGAAAGACAAGACCATCAGCTAGACTACATTTCAACTAATATAGTTTAGGATTAAAATATCTGATGTATCTATCTCCTACAGAAGGCTCTTCAGATTAGACCAAGCCTTTTACCAAGAAATGCTGCTGTAGAAACATGTTTTTCCACAATATATTCATGGATTTTTTAATAAATCGAGTTTAATGGTACATTTTAGGAATACATTATGATCACACTCCTCACTGAGAATTTGTACCTGTACATGCTATATCTTGATTTTTATTTTTCCCATTTCCCTGACTTCCATTCAATCTACATAACCCTTGTTTCCACTTGTTTTCTTTTTTTTCATCAAAATTTTCTTTCCTTTCTTTTGTTGATAGAAGGACAGAATTTCAGTGCAACTTTATTTGGGACTGGAAACCTCTAAAGACAGTGGGCACCACACCCACCTAATCTGGCCCTGTCACTGCTCTTTATGGTTATGTGCTCTTGACAAAAATCTTTCCTTTCTATTAACCTTACTTTTCATTAATAGGCAATGAGACATTGTCCTTTAGGAGTTATCCTTTCAGGGACAGCAGGGAAAAGGGAAGTACTATTTACTCAACCAGGAAATCCTGTAGGAAAAGAAATTTGATAATAACTTGGCATTCAAGGTTCTGTTTTGAACATGTTAAGCTGGATACCAATCAGTCAGTGAAATGTTGGTATTGAGTGGGAAGCAAAAAGCACACCCCAGTAACCAAGGAGACAAGTCCAGGCTGGACATATAGATTTGTTATCTTAAAAGTAAGTGTACAAAGTCATGGGAGTATGAAGTTTCTTGGAAAATGAGAATAGAGAAAAATGTATTTGGACCTACCACTACTGGGGGGGGAAAATAACAGCTATCAAGGAAGACAGACCAATCGAGTCGAGTGGGGGCATGATGAGTGGAATCCTGGAAGGAAAAGTACTGTGAAGAAAAAGAACTTCATTACCATTACCTTTGTCAGATCTTGCTGAGCAGCTGAGTAATTTGAGGATTCACACATTATCTACAACCTCCAGCTCCACTGAATTATATATTGTCGGCCCTCATTAAATAGTAAATGTTATTATTTTAGATCTTGATTCAATTATTAAAACTGTTATATCTTCCAGCTTCAACAGTTTGAAACAATCACAGGTTTAAAGTACAAATCCTGACAGATGCATAATAAATAGCTCTCCAAGACTGAAATTGATTGACTAACCAATACCCATTTACTATGGTTTCTAAACCAGCTCTGGTACTTTTAATGGTGGAATTTTCTCTCCATATTTCTGTCTTTATCTCCAAGGAATACTGTGGAAGTTCTGACCCATCACCCTGCCACTGAAGATTTCTATATAACCAACTACCAAATTTTACAGTCTAATAAGTATCTTATACAGAAGTTAAGTTTATCTAACATTCCTTTCCATATTGAATTCATACTAGCCCCTAGTGGTCTTTTCAATTTTGTATCTCAGATCTGCCTAATAATGCTTTCTTCAAGATGAACTTTGGGCCAGGGAGTTATCTCAGTGGTTCCGGCACCTGTCTTGAAAGCGCAAGGACCTGGGTTCGATTCCCGGTAACCACATAACAATACTGGGCTTGGAGACTCATGCCCAGCAGCAACCAGTACCACATACCATACTGCCAGGCATGTTGGCTCACTCCTGTAATCCCAGCACTCGGGAGGCAAAGGCAGGAGGATTGCTGTGATGTGAGTTTGAGACTGAGCTCAGGGCCAGCCTGAACTACAAAGCAAGACCCTGTCTCAAAAAAAAAAAAAAAAAAAATTATACTACCTCATTTTCAGGCCTCTGATATTTCCTCTTTATCAAAGATTATAGATAAATATCTCTGAATTCACTTTGAGCACCTAAGCATTGTTGATGCAGAGTTGATTGCACTGTTGAGTTATTGCACTGTTGATACAGTACCATCATTATTGATGAAATAATTCCAGGTCTCCCTGACCACTAGGCACTGGACAGGGACTTACCTCTCTAATCTCAGTTTTGTTTTGTTTTGTTTTAATTTATGAAATGCAGGTAGTGATTGCTAACCTGTTGGCTTTGTAAAATGTACATGAGGTTAGATAGAATAATAACTAAATAGAAATCAAAAACATAAAATCCAATGTCTGACATTTTTATTAAGTATCCAGTTAAAATTTCCTTCACTTTTCAAAAGTCTAGTTCTTTCTTTCAAAGGTCATTCTCCTTGTCAGAGAAAGCAAAACTAACAAAATTAGTAGTTCTTTTGTTTAAACATTAATTTTACACTATTGTTACTCAGGGGTAAAGTTTCATTCCCAGATGTGTGTGTGGACAGGGGCATCAAACTTTTATAAAACTCTATTCATTTAAATCTTTATCTTCATTTCTGGCTACTTGTATCTTTTTCATTTCTTAATCTTTAATATTCTTTGTTCCTTTTGAAGACAGAACTAAAAGAGTGATATGTGGTTCTTTTAAGGTAGTTCCTTTCATTTCTTCCCCTAAAATATAGATTTTTGTATTCAAGTTAGTTTAATTCTCAAAAAATGTATTACTTTCTTGACTGAACATTTACTTGAAACTGTACATGTTCTAGTACTTTCTTGGGACATTTTGAAAGCTCTTATGATAGATCTCCTACATATGCCTACCCTTTTCCTTTTGAAATCATATACTCCAAGTTGAACTGGTCTATTTATCCCAAGATTTCTGTACACCTATTTAATCTACTAGTTTAGACATAGAAAGATATTTTTTCATCTAATTTTATTTCATGGGTGACATCGTTGGTCAGTAATCTGGTATCAGGGTATAATGATCTATTGTACTTCATCAAGACTTCTATTATATTCGAGTACAATTAAAGTCTGTCATTAACTTGGTATCATGGCACATGCCTGTGATCTCACCACTCATGAGGGTAAGGCATGAGTTCAAGGTCAACTAGGGCTAGGTTAAACATAACTAGGTTATGTTTAACTAGGTTAAACATAGGTTAACTAGGTTAAACATAAGTTCAAGGTCAACTAGGGCTACAAAGCAAGTCTGAGAAGAGCTTGGACTTATAGTATATGAAATCTTCTTTCAAAAAAAAAAAATTACCAGGCAGGGGATTTAGCTTGAGTGGTACCACACCTTCTTTGCAAACTCATGGGCCCAAGTTCAATCCCCAGTACTGAAAAAAAAAGTTTACCTTCATGTATATCTTCTCTCCTTGCCAATTTTCTAAATATTCAATATAAAAAATATATTACCAGTTTTATTTCCCATGGTAGCTGTAGAGAAAATACTACCTAGTATATAAAGACCATAGATCCTATGACCAGGTACTTAGGTTTATTTCTGTCTCTACTACCTTATACATAGGCTCTGATAGGTAAATTGTCTTTAGTCAATCCCTGTGTCTGCTCATTAAAAATGTATAATAGAAAAACATATCTCATAAGATTTCTGGGAGAACTGAATAAAATCTGCTGTGTAATGATCCCAGCCTGGGCTCTGAAACATAGTAAGAGTTCAATTAACAGCACACATTGATAAATTTCTCACTTTCTTCCCTCAGACGCCTTGTTCTTGGTAACATGAATGTAACATGAAATATGATAGGTGCAGTCAGTGGATATACAAATCATATACCTCATAAAGTCTCAGTTAGTCTTGTATATATTCCTTAAACATTCCCGTGTAACTTGATTCTTTGTCAGTCACACAACTCCATGTCCTCCCTAGACCTTCTGAGAGATCATATCTCAACCACATACATTTCCACCTATGATGATTAGGTATTTCAGTTGAATGTGACTTTCTCCTTGACTTTGTGACTTCATGACCTCCTTATAAGTCAGTGGTCCAGACTGGTGGGTTTGCATTTTAGACTCAGCTCTGCTTTCTTTGCTCAGACTCTACCTGGTGCTTCTCCGGTCACCTGTTGGTGGTATTAACAACACACATTTTAAATATTCTCATCTTTATATGTTCTCTTATTCGATAATATCATCAGCTTGTAGTTTTCCTTGAACTTTCTGACATAACTCAAATATCTTCCCTTGACTAATTTAAATGTTTCCTCTAAATTAGTGGAATTTTCTTGGAAAAAAAAATTATTATTTGCTCAATAGTTATTACCTTCCTTAGTGATACTAATATTTTTAATTTTTTCCATCCCTCCACATTGTTTTTTTTAGTGAATAATGGTTATTGAGTATCAACAGGATTTGTATAGGTGCTTAAGATAATTAATCATATTCCCCATCACCCACTTCTATCACAAAATAATGTGTAATTTAATCTTATTTTAATATAATCAGAAAGTCAAAATTTCTTCAACGCCGTATGAAGAATCTTTATTTACTCACCTAAAAGTCAATTAGGCAAACTTATAAATTCAAATTCAGTGAGCCTAAAACTGGATAGACTAAAAAAATCATGATCAGACACATCATAGTCAACTTGAGGAAAACCAAAATGAAGAAGAAAATTTTGAAGGCAGGCAGATAAAAATAGTACATTACATACACAGAAACAATTAGAAAAATAGCTCCAAATTTCTCATCCGAAATCATGGGGCTAGAAAACAATAGTAACAACCCCTTGTAAGTGACAGGGCAAAAACATAAAAAATGAAAAAAAAAGAATTCTGTACTAATTGAAGATTCTATATATAGTGAAGCATCCTTCAGGATTGGAGGAAAAATAATAGCATTTGTCTATGAAGGAAAACTAGAGAGCCTACCATGCAAAAATACTTAAATAACTGAAGTGGAACGTCAGGAACAAGGGAAGAGGGCCAGGAATAGAATTCAGTGTAACATCTCTGAGTTCAATGTCAAGTGCCATAAAAAGAAAAAAGAAAAGAAAAACATTATAATATCATCTAGGGAAAGTACTAATATATACAAACACAACACATC
This sequence comes from Petromus typicus, assembly GCA_004026965.1. Lineage (NCBI taxonomy): Eukaryota > Metazoa > Chordata > Mammalia > Rodentia > Petromuridae > Petromus > Petromus typicus. The sequence continues at coordinate 8,258 of PVIR01024674.1, read as the reverse complement.
AAAACTAAGACATGAGAATAAATTGAAAATATGTGATTTAAGGCTTCTCCCTTAAATTGAAATGATAAAATGTTAATTGTAAATAGACTAGAAAGTGGAACAAGTATATTATAATCCTTTGGGCAAACACTAAAATAATGCAAAACATATATGCAAAATATGTTACATGCATATGTGAAAATACTACATTGAAACTTCATAGTTTGTAAAATTAGTAAACTAACAAAAATTGATATAGGCAATTAGCTAATAGAAGAATTAAAATGAAATACTAAATACTTCAGATAATCAAAGAGGTCAAAAACAGAATAGAAAAACAAAACAAAAATCAAAGAGCAAGGAAAAAAATAATAAATGGCTAGATGTGAGGTATAAATATATTTTTTAAAAAACCCAAAATGTGAAATGTAAATGTACCAACTGAGTGATAAATAGTCTGACTAAGTTTTTAAAAGTGATTCTCGACTATATCCTATCTATACATACTTAAATCACAATAGCAGAGTGAACATAAAAGTATAGAAAAAGATACCACTGAAAAACTCATCCAAGGAAAGCTGCATGAGCTATATTAACATAAAAAATAGATTTCAAAGGAGAAATTTGCAAAGGATGAAGAAATGGTGATGTGAGAATGGAAAAGTCAGTTCTCTAAGAAGACAATACAAACCCCCAAACCACAGACACCTGAAAGCACAGACTTCACAATTCACAGTGTGAACTGCCAGGACGTGAAAGAAAACAGGCAAACCCACAATTCTACTGAGGTTTTTAAACACTCCTCCCATATTCATAACTGATGGTAAGAGTAGGCCCACCATCAGCACGGATGTAAAGACCAGAGGACCAGACGGAAGCAGCCTGAGGCGGTTATCATCCTGGAATGACGTTATATCTACAAACAGAATGTACCTTCTTCTATTTTATATTTTTGGCAAATTTACTAAAATAAAACATATTCTTTGTAGTATTTGAAAATTACACAGCCCAATTCTAATGTATCTAATTCCTTCGCATGTTTCATACACATGATGTGGGTTACACGTGAACATGGCCACTTAAAATGCTACTAGTGATTAAGAGAGTAATTTGAGAAGATTTGTAAAATTTCAGCTGCTTATATATTTCCGAAGTACCTAAAATATAACATTTCACACACATCAATCTTACCGGTCCAAATAAATATTAAAATAGAGTTTTTAAGGCTAGAATAAAAAAATAAAAACTTGGGGACTAAATGATGTATCTGTTTCAGTAAATAGAAATGACAAAGATGAGCGTCATCCATTCATACATGATAACCCTCTGCATCAGGAAGTACTGTTTGTTGTAACGCAGGTTACTTAGGGTACTTGAAGGTAATTACAGCCCCGGTATTCAGAAACTATTTCTTAGCTCATGTGGTTTCAAAGGAGAGTTTTATTACAGGTATCCAGACCATTGTTATTACTTTTCCTGACCACCATTGCCCTCCATTATATAGTCTCTTCTGTAGATTCTTTCCCATTGATATGTCAGGCCACCATTAACACAGTACCTCTTCTTGATTAGTAACATAAGATGCTTAGAAGGTGTTTTATCATCTTCAGCTTCCTGGGGTTTGTCAAATACTCTTGTTTTACAAGGAGTAGTTTTCTTATAGGGCCGTGAGTGTGTCTGCATAATTTTTCATCAAGGCAATAATGTGGGATCCTAAATCACAAGCATTCTTTGCAAGTCCCTTAAGTGTGGTGTAATTTGGAGCTGGCAATCCATTTCAAATTCAGAAAATTAAAGGGGAAATAGCCAGGCATGAGTTACAGGAGCAGGCCTGACTCCCACACCTGCAATTTCAACCAAATGACATAAAATGCCAAGCCATTATTCTTCCAATTTAGCTTCCTCAGCTTTCATGTTCAAAACCAAATTCATTCTAAAAGTAATCAAATCAGATAAGGACTGTGGGGGGGATGCTAATGATATAGTCGGAAGCAACGGTTGGAGGGTTCTGGTGTTTTTACATTCAGGTTATTTTACGGAGCATATTTTAAAATGATTTTCCCAGGTTAGTTTAATTGGGGGATCAGAAATCCTTTCATCTGTTTTGACAATTGAAATGATGATGTGCAGCCTGCACTGCGTTTGTACTGTTAGAGATGGGAACATCCATATTGATGCTCCAGCTACTGAAAATTTAAAAGGACAGGAGCAGCTAAAGGCCGATTAGCCATGGAGAACATCAGCTCCGATACTTCCTATACTGAGCCAGACATTACGTCAAGCATGACAAGCCACTCTAGCATAAAAGTATCAGCAGTCTCCAAGTCTCAGGCTTACCCTTAAGTTATTTCATTAAAATACAAAATCATGTTGACCTAATTTTTTTGACAGGTTTCAAAGAGAGCACAGATTTCTTCCTCTGCCCCAGCTCCCCTTTCCTCCTTCTCTGTCCCACCATAACTCTGGGGAGTTTGCCAGTTTTAAGTCATTGCAGAGAGACGATCCATTTTATTTTAATCAAGGTAGAAGCTCAAGCTTGAAGCGATCTCTCCGCTCATCTCCAAACACATGCGCTGAGGCTCTTCATTGGCATGAGAACTCTCTATCGCAGTAACTCTCAACGTCCTTGGGGAGAAGAGAGCTACTCAGCATTCAGCGGAGGAGCCGGAACTGCCTGGATCGGTCTCATTATGTAGGCCATATGCAATAAGCCACGGTACCTAACAGCTGCTGGTGGTAGGATTAAGGGGAAAATATTTAATTTGATGCCGGAGCACGTGCGCGTGATTTCAGCTGTAGCTCTTACCTGCTCCCTAGGGTGTGAGAGAGATGCATGGTATAACTCAGAAATCACTTAATTGTGTCAACACAATGTTAGAATGTTTGTTTAAAGTAAAAATTAGTTTTTGCAGCATAAATTGATCAGTCGACAGGCTATTTGACTGTCACCGAGGCTACTGGATACAAAGAAAAAATCAGTTTGGTTAATCTGAGCAAAGGGGAACAACTCCTTTGAGAGCGGGGGAGGCACAAGCAATGTAAATTCGGATTAGCCTTTGTGTTCTGTAAATCAATAAAACAACAGGGAAGTGTGGAGAATAGGCTAGATCATCTATCAAACTGGTTTTTATTGTGTTTCTATTTCTATCCTTAGTAAACATGTGCCTTCCGTTTCCCATGAATAAAAGCGTTTGACAAAGGAATAAAAATGGACTGGAGTTCACTGTAGATGCAGCGCCAGTGACAAAAAGGAGGGGTGGGGAGGTGGCAAGGACAGATGAGAATCAGGAGGGCTGCTTCCTGCAATCTCCAAGCGAGATCATTCTAAAATTCTCCGGTGGCAGGTGCCGAAAGTGAAGATAGATTTTGTATATCTACTGCAATGAAGACTGCACTTTATGCAGAATACTAATCAAGGCTTTTTTTTTTTTCTCTTTCCTCAGGAAAGTGCATTGTCTTAACAGGCTTCGGAAGAAACAGAGGGACGTTCGCATGCGCGCACATGCACGCGCGCGCACACACACACACACACACACACACAAGAAATCGGTTAGGAAGCCTTATGTAGCAACCTGATTTCTCCCTCCCAGTCCTTTTCAATCACAGAAGAAATAGCAACTGTGTTGAAATAAGAAAAAACACTAATTTGGTGGCCCAGTGAAAGAGGCTTGCTCTTTTTCAACCGTCTTCCTGTTCCCCAACCCCTTTTTAGAAGCAGGTATTACACCTGATCGCTTTAGTTGAGGGAAATCCTTTTATCTGTGCTTGCACCTGCGCTGCTTCACCTTTCAGTGTGGTGCGTCCCCGGGGCCACGTTCAGGGTGCCCACCCCAGCCGCAGGATGCGCTGCCCTGAGACAGAGAAGGAGGGGGCAAAGGCAGGTTCCCGAACTGTGGCGCAGCACGTTCTGCTGCAGCGGCAGAGGCGAGCGAGACAGAGCGGTACAAATCTCCCCTCCCGAGAGTTTGAAGGATGGGGGCGTCTTTGTGGCATTATCTTCCCAGGTGCCCCAGATGGCACAGTGTATTTCTAATGGAAAACCATTCATCTGGCCCTGGGACTGTACGTGTTGTACATCACGATGGTTCATGGCGGAAACGAGTTCAGACAGCTTAAGCAGAAGGTGCGGAGCGTGTGCCTGTGAAGGCAGAATGGAGGAGAGGCACGAAAGGGCAGGCGAATGAGTCAGAAGCAAGGGAAAGGAGAAGGTTGTCATTTCTGTGTAATTCCCCAAGATCCGCTCCTGCTTGGGTTGGCGGTGAGGGGAAGAAAAAAAAACAATTCAATTTAAAGGTGGTTCAGGGTAAATGAACCAGGGAATTGATCTGCTGGAATCTAATTAGGGGCCCCCCGAATTACTACTACCTGCCCAGCAGAAAAGTCAAATGGCTACACCAGCCAAAAGAGTTAAAGGAAGTTGGCAGAATAAGAGTCCAGGAGGAAAACTTTTGCAATCCTTCCAGAACTTTTCTCTCAGACTCTTAGAAAGTGCATGTGTTTGAGTTTGAGTGAAGATTTTTTTTTTTATGTTAATACTCTAAGCACAGAAGATTGCAAAGAGAAAGTATACCCGAGAAAAGGATGGAAATAGCATGCTGGAATCTGAAAGATGGTTGCATCCCCAGCCACTCTGGGATAAATAGGGAGCTTACACCACATACCTGCACATTTCTCAGAACAGTGTTCCCTAAAAGGAGGCTTCCTAAGGGCAAGGACCTAAAAGCAAGGCTTCCTAATGGCAAGGCTGACCCAGCAGCCTCCCCAGCTACATCAGAGAACCGGTCAGGCCAGGTGACAAGCACCTGGGGAGATGGTGCTGTGGCTCTGGCCCTCGGAGCTTGCCTCTCATTTCCTGCCATCCCGAGGCCCAATTCAATCCTGTGATGCCTGTTTATTCAAGGATAATGTACCTCTGAGCCTCCTGCATTTTTCTTTCAGGAAAGAAAAATACAGCAGGACCCCTGAACATGGCCGAAGGAAATGGAACTGGACATGCGGTGAAGAGATCCAGTTTACTCCTGATCCTCTTCCTAATTCATCCAACACTATGGGAGGTATTCTGAGCACCGTTTTAAGCATATTTACAAAACAAGGGCCTGGATTAGAAAATCTTTGAGATCTGTTGGAGTTTCTGAATGTGAGGAACCCCAATCAAAGCAAAAATTTGTGTGTCTTCTCAATTAAAAACAGACCCATCTCGGGACAAAGGACACGGAATTAACCTCCTAGAACAATAAAAGATCCAGCAGCTGCTGTCACCTTTGAAATTGATTTTCTGGCTCTTCCTTCAAACACTTATTCACGTGTAACAAATCAAAATTTACATAAAAGGCAAATTGTGCTTTTATTTACTGTATGATTATCATCACTGCATCTGCTGATTTCTCCCCAAAGCCTTGTAACTACAGTTGCCTGGATTTCACAGATCCCCACGGGGAGAAGAGAGCCAATAAATCCAAAGGAAATAAGTGAAATGGAATATATTACCCTTTTCTGCTTCGGCCAGGGATATGAAATTTATGTTTCAGGGTATCAATTAAGTGAGCAGCTACAGCTTTCCCTGCTGAATAAAGGAAGCTTTCACACTGGACATTGCATAGATGCTGGTAATAAACACATTAGCAAAGCAACTCTGCCGGGATAGAAAATAACTATAGTCATCATACTTTAAAATCAGGTCTCCCTGTTAGGTAAATCTCAGACTGGTTCCTGTCACCCACCACAGTAGGGGGAAAAACTCAAGACATTCAAGATTTTATTATCAGTCTAAGCCACATGTACCTAAGCAGAGAGACTCTTATCGAGAAAAGGTATGATTCATCCCCCAAACCAAACTGTTCAAAGTTTCTCCATCCTTTGGATGAGCAATTGAGACTTGGTCGTACAATGTATTATATGCTGATACTCGGGAAGGTGTTGAAGTGACTTCACATTTGCAAAGGCTTTTTATTTTCTTCCTTAATTTAAATCAGTCCAGGGGGTTGGAAGTCACAAGTAGTTCAGTGAGACTTCCCTGATCTGAAAGGTGGTGACTGACACATACCACTGTCCCCGTTCTATTAACTAATAAGTCAGTCTTTCCCTGCATGTAACCCTTGCAGTTAATAAAGTGGCTCATTTAGTTGTCACCAGAATCATGTAAGTGAAGGGACTAGATTTAGAGAGCTGGGCAGTGGCAGGGCAGGACTCGGGAGCGGACCTCACGTCACCCTGTCACAGAGCAGCGAGCAGCTCTCGGTGGCCTGTGGGCATTCCTCTGATTTGTAGGTTTACTTGGTAATTAATGCTGACAGATCCTCTCTTTTTCTGTCTGGAACCTCTCTTGTACTCATTTCTGCACATTAGCAGTCATTCAAGAGTGCAACAAAGTTTCCAGTGTTTCTGGCAATAAATATATCCGGTTTTTCCATCCGTACCTCACTTTCCATGGCTCCTAAAGCAAACAACAGAAACAGAAAATATCAAATATATCTAGAATATGTTCACACAAATCTCAAAATACTGTTTGTATGATTTGGAAGTCATATTGGACAGCAGTCATTTGTAAGCCTGCATAACTGATTTCATCAGGAATAAAAAGGTTGCAGGTGAGAGGGGTTGCTCACTTAGAAACTGGTCATCTGATCAATTAGCTTAATCATCTGACCTTCACCAGTGTGATTCACTTATATGAATCATGAAACAGGCAGATTGGGTTGAGCATTTTCAAATTGATCTTTTCTCTCTGTGATTAACTTTAATGATGACATAAATAACAAATGTGATGCACAAAACGGATAAACTGGTAACTTTCTGAGAAATTCCTCCTTTTCAGGATGGCTAAAGATCACTCTTAGTAATAAATCCAATTGAAAAAATTTGTTCAGTCTTTCTAAGGTCAGTATGCTGTATTCCATGCAGAAGAAGCACAGAGATGACTCAAGCCCACTTCCTGGCCTTAGATGCCTGAAGCAGAAGACCTGTTTATAAATAGGTATTCATATTGCAAAGAAGGATACAATACACTAAATAAAGGTGCACTACTGAGTAATGAGAGCAATTAATTCTAAGAGGAAAATGGCAGAAACAACTGGAGCTGAGCTTTAGAGGGTGAGGGAAATAATTAGGGGGTAGCAAAATGAAATGCCTTCTGGACCAGGCAGGTGACATAAATATAAAAAGCTCAAGAGAGGAAGAGCCTGCAGCAAACTGCACCATCAATGTCCCACCAAAAGGATTCGCAAGTCAATGTTAAATCTTACTTCTTAGCAGTCTAAATGATACCAGTGGGTATGATTTGGCCTTCCTTGGTCACACACAAGTCACCTAGTTAGAAACAGAGTGATCCAGAAGGCACTGCATGATAAAGTAGCAGAGTGATCCAAAGGCCAAGGACTGCCTCTTCCCTGACTGTCACTTGCTTTCTCAGTCACTTCTAATCTTAATCCTGTAATCTCTCAAAATGAGATAACAAGCTTTTAGAATAATCAGGCCACTTACACCAGGAACTGTCACTCAGATTCACTCCTAATAGTTCCAATCTTTTTCCTCTGACAATAATAGACTTTCACCTTGAATCTATTCCCTTTAAAGTCTTCCAGACCTTGCAATAGAATTCATAATATATTTTTTGTACTTAGATTCCTAGGTTTTTAACCAACCCGTCATCTAGTCTATCTCAACCAATTACATGAACCACCCTGCTCTTCCAAATTAGTGTTCAACATTTTCAGACACAACACATGAATGGTGACTGAGTACTATACATTCTCAATCCACTCATTAGTTGGTGGATGCCTAGATTGTTTTCATGTCTAAACTACTGCAAATATTCTTACAATAAACATGAGAGTGTGGATGACTCTAAAGCATTGATTTCCCTTTCTTTGGATATCAGAAGACATTGTTGGATCACATGGCAGTTCTATTTGTAGGAGGTATGTTTTTTGATAAACTTCTATAATGCTTTCCATAATGAGTGTACCTATTTGCATTCCTACCAACAGTATAAAAGTTCCCTTTACACTATATCATCACCAGCATTTATTTTTTCTTTTTTTGACAATAAGCATTCCAACTCAAGTGAAATGACCTCTTATTGTGGTTTTAATTTGCATTTTCTCAGTATTGTGATATTGAGCATTTCTTCAGATATGTTATGGTCCCTTACATATATATCCTCCTAAGAAATGTTGCATAAGTCATTTGCCCATATTTAATCCAATTACTCAACTTTGGCTGTTGGGCTCCTCAGATATTCTGGTATTAACCTCTCAGTGAAGAAATAATTTGCAAATATT
>PVIR01024673.1:0-25725 GCA_004026965.1 Petromus typicus | reverse complement strand
ATGTGGTACTGGTTGCTGCTGGGTGTGGGTCTCCACACCCAGTATTGTTATGTGGTTACCAGGGAATCGAACCCGGGCCCTTGCGCAACAGGCGCCGGAACCACTGAGCTAACTCCCCGGCCCGATCTGGGTGTTGTTTTTAAAAACGTTGTATTGTACAGTTTGGACCTGTGCACTTTTCTGTATGTGTTCAATGCTACATTCTTTTTTTTTTTTTTTTAGGTTTTTGGAGACAGGGTCTTGCTTTGTGGTTCAGGCTGGCCCTGAGCTCAGCCTCAAACTCACGTCACAATCCTCCTGCCTCTGCCTCCCGAGTGCTGGGATTACAGGCCTGAGCCACCACGCCCGGCACTGTGGTTGTGGTACTGGTTGCTGCTGGGTGTGGGTCTCCACACCCAGTATTGTTATGTGGTTACCAGGGAATCGAACCCGGGCCCTTGCGCTTGCGAGACAGGCGCCGGAACCACTGAGCTAACTCCCCGGCCCCTCAGTGCTACATTCTTATATCAGTCTTTGCACATAGATCTTTTTGGTGAGTAGGTCTTTATCTAAGTCACACTAAATATATTCATGTATGTTAAATACCTGGGGCTAGTATTATAAAGACACAGGGGAGTTGCATGTTTAATTTTATTAACGACCAAGTTTTGCAAAGTCAGATTTCCTCTGGAGAGTTCATTCACACCAACCAAAGCCAGTTCAGGCTCTGCCTCTCGGCTTCATTCAGCAAACTTCTGAGCTAGCTCCCCACCTCGGCCAGCTCTGGGCTGGTCAAAACACTTCTTCTGTTGGCAGTTTTTTTTCCTCCTCTAGGTACTGGGCATTGAGCAGAGCCTTGTGTATATTTTCTGTTGGCATGGTAAATTATCTTTCTAAAATGTTTTGTCTTAGGGCCTGTTTAGTTTATTAAAACTGACCCAGTAAGTAGGTATGGCAGCACCTACTTATAATCTAGGCTCCTCAGGAGCCTAAGGCGGGAAGATTGTGAGTTCATTGTCAGCCTGGTCAGCACAGTGAGATCTCTGTGTCACAAACCTAACCCAACCCAACCCAAGCCAAACAGACCAGAAACTTCCTAGTCACAGCACTTCGCCAAAGTAGCAGAACACCGAGGCATTTATTCTTGAATGCCTTTGACACTTACCGAGTGTGTGCTGTACTGTATCAATGTTAGTGACCATTCAAGACTTGTGCCACTTGGACATTCTCACAAGTCTGACTGTGGAGATCAACTACAAATGAACAGGAAGTGTTTGGTGTTGGGGATTAAGGAAAAAGCAGGGCTGGGGCCAGGAACATAGCTCAATGGTAGAGTGCTTTCCTAGAACATATGAGGCTCTGGGCGTGATCCCCAGTAGCTTAGTTGTTTCATAATCATTTTATCTACTTGATCTCAAATTGTAATGCTATTCTGAAATGACTAAAATTCTCAAGATATGTTTAAATTGCTTTGGCTTTTACTTCTGCATTTGAAATTTAAGGAACCGCATTTTTAAAAGATAGCATTGCAAGGATATCTCCGTGTTTTTGTAATAGTGAAGAGACAAACCTCAGAAGCATTTATTCTAAACGTAATACTAAACTAGTTATTTTAGTCAGAGTTAAGTGATATTTTGTTAGCTGAGAGCTATTTATCATTGGCAGGTCTCTCTACCTTCCCTTCTATTGAAAAATTTCTCTGCAATTGCCAAACAACAGTGGGAAGGTAATCTTCTGAGGTGTAAGGGAGAGGATAATAGATGAAAATATGCCATATGCATGTATAGAAATGCCACAGTGAAATCTATATTCTGTAAAATTACTGTGTACTAATAAGAACTCTCTTTATATCTGTCACCTGCTTATCATCTATTTCTTTTCTGTTTTCTCTCATCAGTTGTACTGGACTGTCAGATTATGTCTGACTTAAGCATTATGTCCCCTAGGATATGGAGCTTTGCAGGAAAAGTGAGCCAGGTCATATAGTTTTTGCTTGTAAATTTGGGAATGGGAAATGAGGACTGAGTCAGCCAGAGGGGCCTCAGCTAAAGGATGGTTTGATGCAGCCTGACCAGCCAGCCAAGGTGCTTGGTGTTAACAGAGATGAATGAGGAAGCCACTCATGCCCTGAAGAGTATAACAGAACTGGTGTAAATTAGCCCAGTATGTGGAACTAATAAATGTAACTTATAGCCAGGGGTAGTGGTGCCTGCCTATAATCCTGGCGCTCAGGAGGCTGAGGCAAAAGGCGTGCTGGGATTTTGAGGCTAGCCTGAGGTACATATGTCTCAAAGACCGGCCCTCATCACACAAAAATAATGGAAATACAAAATAAATAATGGAAATACAGTAAATACAAAATAAATAATGGAAATAAAAATAATGGAAATACAAAAAAATAATGGAAAAACAAAAAGATATGCTTTAGCTGGGCACGAGGATGCACACCTATAATCCTATCAGAGTGGGAGGCTGAGGCAGGAGGATGGCAGGTTCCAGTCTTGCCTGGGCAATTTAGTGAGACCATATCTCTAAATAAAACATTAAAATGGCCTGGGGATCTAGCTCAGTACAGAAGAGATGAGTTCAATCTGTGGTATTAGAAATAAAAGGTAAATCTATTCATAAATTTTTCTTCTATCCTTTTTGTTCCCATAAAAGTATAAACATCTTGTGTGGTAACAATGAAATAAAAGTCTAGGAGAGAAATTGCCATTTCTCTTTGCTTGCGATCCCCCTTTCAAGATATTTATTGACCATGTACAGATATTTTTTAGGGGCTATATAGTTTGTATGTCACTCAAAATAATCTTGACATTATTATCCTAGAAAGGTGAAAGATTACTGCTATTGGTGGATATGGATACACCACCCTGAGATGTCAGGCTTTGGCAGACTGATTATTTTAAGTCAAAGAAGAGCCCTGTGCTCTGCACATCTACCTAACAGCAGGTAGATCTGTTCCTTGTCCTGTGTGAGGATATGGGCAGGACCCTTAGGCCTGGAGAGGGAAAACCTGTACTCAGAGGAGTCTGTGTAAACAACCCTTGTGAGAAGGAACCCTTATCTTTATGCAGTGTTGGGTCACTTTTATACAGTTTGTCTGCCCTAAAAGTCTCAATCCCCTTTCCTTTGTCTAGTAACTTCTCCATAATATATATATAATTATATATATATATATATAATTATATATATATAATTATATATATATATATATTAAAGTGATTTGTTAAAGTGATAAAAAAAGGCTCCAACTGTAATTGCTTCTTTAGGTTTTCACTTCCTTTCTGTGAATCCCCTGTGCATGTGAAAATATTAATGTTGATGAAATTTGTGTGCCTTATGTTAGCAAGTCTGGTCTCAAAATAAAGTTAAAAAGGGCTGGTGAGGTAGCACAATGGTAGAGGGTTTGTCTCCATACATGAATTTCACTTCCTGTGTAATTAGTACTGGAAAAAATATATGCCTTTTTCCTGTTAATGTGCATTTATGTATTTTATCAATTTAATTTACAGTCCTTAATTACTAATCTGAGAGGGAAGAGGCAACATTTTCTTCTCTCTTTTCTGTTGCTAAGTAAAACTATATCTGTCTTTATCACCTTTCCACCAATAAAAATGATCTCTATAGCCCCTTCTTACTTATAATTCTAGTGAGTATTTCTATTTAATGAAGGAGGCTCAGGAAGAGAAGAAAGAGATGCCTTCTGCCTTTTAGTTTCTGGGGGAGGCAGAGATTTCTCTGTCACTGAAAGCATTTGAATAATATGATTTGATAAAGCACTGGAAACATTCATTAGATTCCCAATCTTGTTTTTCTGTGAAATAAAGACATTCCTGTGAATATTCATAACTTGTGAACTTGTTTCCTACCAATATTAAACTGCCCTTGAGAGTAAAGTTTAAATAAAGGGAACTTAGAAGATTGCAAAGACCCTAGAAAACAGGCTATGAAAAAGATCTTCAAATAGAAATATTTCATTCTGATTACTGTTCTTACCTTTTTGTGCCCTCGTGATAATGTTGAAACTAACATATCAATATTCCTAAACAGGAAAAATATTTGTATTTTCCTCAGTTCAGAGCCTTTTTCTTTTTTCTCATTCGGGGGAGGGGATGAGATAGCCAGCTAATTTTCATCTTTTAAAAATGATTAACAGTCTTAATTGAATAGTTGGTACACATTTATTAACTCAAATAATGTAGACAGTTTTTCTTCTTTAGTGGATGTGACCTTTCTTGCCAGCTAGAGAACACCAGCAGCCCGTTTGCCGATGGCTGCTCGGTCGCTGCAGAACATACAGGATGGCTGTGAGACTCTCGTCCTTCCGTTCTCTCAGCAGTGCCTTTCTTTGGCTCAGTTCACTGCAAAGGCTGCTGTGATCTGTGCATGCTCAGCTTCATAGCCCATGTGGCACAGCCATGGAGGGTCCTTGTCAGATCCCTTTGTACAAGGTCGACCCTTAGCCCAGTCCATACTCCCTAGTCCCTATAGTTCTTTTACTACCGCAGTCCTGGGGTCTTAAGACAAAGTGGTTCTCTCTCCACGTCATATATACAAAGCAGTGTTGGTAGCAGACTGTTTTACCAAGGTCACAGGACACTGTTGCATCTTCCCACAGGTTGCTGGCTGCAAGCTTGCTTCATGTGTGTTCCAAGAGGGCAGCCATTCATATTTAGCCTGCTTAATGATAGTCTGCTTCTTGTTAAACTGTGCTTCAACTTTGGACCTGAGGCCACAGCATAATTGAAAATTTTCCTCATCTGAGACTCTCAACACTTGTCACAGGCTTTGTGCTGCCAACAGTAGGAACCCAGATGTAATTTTCTAAGGCCTGGACATAAAAAAGGAGATAAATATTTTTAAATCTACATGTATTCTTTTTTTTTTTTTTTTTGAGACAGGGTCTCACTTTTGTAGTTCAGACTGGCCCTGAGCTCACTCTATAGCCCAGGTGAACCTTGAACTCACAGCAATATTCCTGCCTCTGCCTCCCAAGTGCTGGGATTACAGGCGTGAACCACCATGCCCAGCACTGTGGTATATGGTTATCGGAGATCAAACTCAGGACCTTGCACTTGGTAGGCAAGCTCTGGAACCACTGAACTAAATCTCCAGCCCTCTTATTTTTTAATTATTTTATTTTATTTTAATTTTTGAGGCAGGTTCTCACTGTGTGGTTCAGGCTGGCCCTGAATTCGCTATGTAGCCCAGACTGGCCTCAAACTCACAGCAGTCCTCCTGCCTGGAGTATAGGAATGCATCACCATGCCCAGTGATGTGTTCCTGTTGTTGAGTGGAAATGTTAGTCAGAATTAGTAACTTTTAGCTAAAATTGAACCTTTGTCTAAAAGGAAGAAAGAACTTTTCCTTTTTTTTCTTTTTAAATTAATGTTGACCGCTTGTGAAGTACAATGATGAATGACAGGATAGCAAGTGGGAAAAACAAGGTGCTCATGTTTGTAAACGGAGTTTGTCCACAGAGTGGTCAGTGATGATGAACTCCAGAGGCAGTTAGAATGTGGGGCTTGGGCCACCGTACTACAGGAAGGGGAGGGAAGAACAGCCCTTAGGGACTTATAGAAAGATAAATGGGGCGTCACAAGACCTGACAGCCTTGTGCCAAACCTGGCTGGGTGTGGCGCCAACTCACTCTTAGGCTCTAAGAAAACAGGAGTTGCCCCTGGGGAAGGGATTAGTGAGAAGGGAGTTCTTCCAGAAGACTGTGTTTTTAGGCAGATAAAATATTGTAAGTACTTAAAATATCTTTACCTCAACATAATTTTTATGCCTTAATGACATACTTTGGGCTAACACATTTTACTTCCCTCCAAAGAGAATCAAATAGCCTGAATTTTATCAACTTTGACACTTTAAAACATATAGAAAATATAGTTTCACTCCTATTCTTTTTGAAGAAAAGAATAATTACTTAAAGGAAGCTCAGTTGAAAAAGTGTACCTTGGGTGAGGGGCTGAGGGGATAGCTCAGTGGTATAGTACGCGTTTAGCATGTAAAGGCCTTGCATCTGATTTCTAGAACTGTGAAAAATTAAAATTCAATTTAAATTTTAAAAACCCAGTGCGTGGGGCAGAGATGTAGCTCACTGACCCCACATCTTCTTTTCAAGTGAAAAAGACACTGAAAAAAACATCCCAAACAACAAAAACACCTCAAACCCCAATACAGTAAAATCTCTCTTATCAAGCGTAATTATTTTTAGCCCTGAATATATGTTTGTTCTACTGGATCTTGGATAAGGAAGCTTCATAATAGTGGCATTTCTTTTACTGTAAATCTCAACTAGATAGGCGTGGTGGTATGTGTGTGTAGCTCCAGCATTCAGGAGGCTGAGGCAGGAGAATCATAGTGAGGTTAAGGCCAGCCTGAGCTACAAGTGGATTCAAGGCCAGCCTTAACTACAAAGTGAGGCCCTGTCTTGAAAAAACAAATACGTAAATAAATGAATAACAAACAGACAAAGTAAATTGTGCTTTTAATGGACTTTGACTGATGCCTTTCACTGGTCAGTTCCATTGTGCCCAGCAGGGCTGGTGAGCAGGTTGGCTGGTCGCCCAGTGGCACCTTGGTATAGGAAATGAAAATGTAGTTCATTTGTAATACACAAGCTTGTTTTCATGTTATGTTTCTAATTTTTTGATCTTTGGTTTTAAATTCATAATCACTGAAGAGTTTTGGCTTTTGTGATAGGATCTTGCTATGTACCTGATCTTCAACTCACTTTGTAGCCCAAGTTGGCTTTCAAAACGTGGAAGTCCTCCTGCCTCCATCTGCTGAGTGCTGAGATTACACATATTACACATGTGTGCCACTACACACGGCTTGTAATCACTACAGGCTTAGTTTTCTTTCCGGTTTGATATGTTTTTATCTACATGATAGATTACCAGGCTGGTTTATTCTGGTATCCATTGATGTTTAAATTACGTTTCCAGTGAGTTGTATGCATAAAGGAGTGAAAAAGGCCAAAAAAAAAAAAAAAAAAGAGTTGATTGAGCGTTAGGGAAGTATAAAATAATTGTGTTTTGTTTAAATTTAAATAGCAAGTTCCAAGCCTGTGGGGACACTGGGGTTTTTACTTTGTACTGAAGCAGGTACTCAAGAATAGCCTTGAAATAGAGTCTTGGTTCTATGGCCAGTGAAGATTTTCTGCACATGGCAGATGGCAAGTTAAATTTAAATTGGTCTGAAACAAAAAGTACTTTTTCCTTGGGTATGGTGATGATTTGGGGAAGATAAGCCCCCAGAGAATGTTAACTCTGGCAGGTTAGATTTTTCATGTAATCATAATTGGAAGAATCCTCCACATGGGAAAGATCTACATAGAGTTGTTGTTAATGATGCCAAGGAATCCAGCTTCTTCGCGGCTTATGACTGTCATAAATCCACACTTCCCTCGGGTGCCTTAGCTTGGTAGATATGCTATGAAGACCCATTCTCCCTCTGCTACCACGAGGCCCCTAAACATTCTTGAGTCACTCCTATTTTATATTTATGTTTCCTTGAGGACTCTCCTGAGCCAATAACAGCATCTGCTTCCACAGTTTGCAGGGCATTAAAGTGAGAGCTCCTTTCAGCATTCAGTGATTGATGACAGACACTTCCTATCGATTGCATTGTAGTCAGTTTCTTCTCTGCCTGTCAGGAAAGGTGTTTTCTGTGTCATGGCACGGATAGAGGCTCTCTTCGGGTGTGTTCATGAATTTATAAGAAAATTAGTTTACAGTTATAAAATAATATTTTTAACAGGTTTATTTCTATCAAAAGAGAAAGATTTGCTATTTGTTTAGGAAAGGTAGGCTGAGTTTTTTCCGTTCTTTACTAGAATACCAAATGACACTTCAGCAGTGCCTCTGTCTATGTTTATTCATTTTCTGATAAGAAAACATTGATCTATTATGCAGTATATGCCACATAAAAGAGTTTCAGATAAGTGAATTCTGTAGATTTGAGTTGTGCTTTGAAACCACTATTTGTTTTATGAGAATTTTATTTCTGAAATCACATCCATAACCTCTCTTTAACTGACTCCATATGAAGCCATTTCAAAATGCTGAAGAAAGAACTAATGAAAATAAATGATGTAAGTATATGCATTTTCTAAATCTATCACTGTTTGATCCAAGGACTTCAAAATGGGAATTACTGAGGAGTTTATACCATGAAAGATTCTTCTAGTTCCTGCATTCTGTAGTTAGAGCAGAACATCAACTCGATTGGCTTTGGAATCTACCCAAGGGATTAAAAAAAAAACATCTTTATTGGTACATTACATATACACATCATGATTGTACTCAACAATGAGAATTTGTACTAGTATATGACACATCTTAATTCTCATTTTTTCCCATAGCCCTACCCACCCACCCTACCACCCCCACCCCCTATATACATGAATTTTGTTTCCTTTCTTTTTTGTTATAATCTCATTATTTTTCCCCCTTACCTCTATTTAGCTTTGAGTATTTTCTATTCCACAATATATAACATACATTCTAGAACTCATTTACATCTTTATTTTCTCATACCAGAGAAAAGATGCGATATTTACACATCTGTGACCTATTTATTTCACTTATGAGGATGTCCTCAAGTTACATTTATTAAAGAAAGTATAAATGATTCAGACTTATCATTTTTTATGGCAGAGTAATGCTCCATTGTGTAGAAGAACCACAGCTTTTTTATCCAAGGGATTTTTTTTTACCACACTTCTGGGTGTACGAGGGTGGTTCAGGGAGCTGTGGCTTTCAGGTCTATTCCTATTTGGCATTGTTCCCTTGTTCTGCTTCTCAGTCACTGTGAACAAAGCTGCTTTGCTCCCCTGTGCCCTTCTGTCATGATGTTTCTACTTTGGAGCCAACCAACCATGAAGTTAATCCTCTTAAACTGTGAACCAGATCAAACCTCTGTGACTTTAAATCGGTGAATGTTGAATATTGTGTATCAGTGACAGAAAAGCTGACTAACACAGGAAATTGTTATTGAGAGTGGCGTCATTGCTATGACTGCACCTGATCTTGTGGTTCAAAAGCCATTGGAGGGCTGGGGATTTAGCTCAGTGGTTCTAGGACCTAGCAACTGCCTCACAAGTGCAAAGTCACAAGTTTGATCCCCAAGACCAAATAAATAAATAAATAAATAAATAAATAAATAAATAAATAAAAGAACGCTTTGGAACTGTTTTGTGTGAGAGTTTGGAAGAGTTTGGAGATGTGAGCTAGAGAACCCCATGGGAAATTGACATTAAAGGTAGTAGACTAATTGATCTGACAGATAAAATTTCAAAACAGCTTAACCTTAATAGTGTTTCATTCAGCAAGATTTAGAGTGAGATTAGGTATAAAAAATTGATCAAAAAAATTTGAAACACTTAAATTTTACCCCTAATACAACCATATATAATATTGGGGCCAAGTGAGGTGAAGCCATTGGCGCTATTAAAAAGAAACTAAGTATTTTGTAAAAGAGGAGGGACTGGGGCTGGAGATTTAGCTCAGTGGTTCTGGCACCTACTGGGCAAGTGCACGGTCCTGAGTTTGATCCCTGGTAGCCACATACAACAATGCCGGGTGTGGTGACTCACTTCCACCAGCAATCAGTATCAAATAACCAGTGTTGGGCTAACATTATAATCCTAGCACTTGGGAAGCAGAGGCAGGAGGATTGCTGTGAGTTCGAGGCTGAGTTCAAGACCAGCCTGAAATACAAAGGGAGACTCTCTCAAAAAAGAAAAAAAAAAAAAAAGAAAGGGGGCTGGGGATGCAGCTTCGTGGTGCTGTGCCTACCTGGCAAGTGCAAGGCCCTGTGTTCAATTCTTGGTATCAAAATAGAGAAGGAGGGAGAGGGGAAGGAAGGAGAAAGATATTTTGACAACATCTTGGAAATCAGTAAAATTTCACCCATCACAGCTTCAAAGATGCAAAATGGTCAACCTTTCAGTAGAAGAGAGCACCTTAGATCCCTGCTGAAGAAAGCCTTCCAAAGAGGTAGTATCCTGAGATTCATTTTACTATGCTCAGTCATCCAGACACTCAGAGGCTGCTGCAGTAGGGATCCAAGGTGTCTTAGCTACTGCTCTTGGTGGCAGCAGGCCTTAGAATCACTCACATGATGCTGGTTTAATAATTAACTAATTGATTAATTTGAGGCAGTTTCTCTGAGCAAGAGTAGAGAAGTCAGACTTTTCCCAGATTTCAGGAGAAGGTCTGGAAGAACATAGAGAGCTTCTGAGAAGGTGATGTATGGAAATGTGGGGTTAAAGCTATAACCTCACAGGTTATAGCTGGTGACCCTAGAAACTGGAGATTCAAGGACCATGGAACATCTGCTAAGGAAGGCTGCAGGGCATGAGTGAAGTGGGCGCAAGACTGGTCATGTGGACTGCAACCACCAAGGCCGTAGCAGTGTGGCTGCCTAAGCCCTGGCACATCTGACCGCTGTGTGTTCCAGATACAGGACATGCCCCTACAGGACTGAATGTTTGCTGTGCTGGGCAAGGGAGCAAGGAAGCAGAGGCTTGTCCATGGTGACAGCAGTGTCAGAGCATGTGGCTTCTTGTAGCTCACACTTCCCTAAGTAATGAAAAAACATAGGCAATGTATATAATAAATATCATCTATCTGACTATCTAGTTATCCATTAATCATCTATCAATTTATTGCAGAACTAGGACTGATCCTAGAGTATTGCACATGCTAAGCAAATGGTTAATTACAGTCCCAGACTCTACATTATATGTTTTTGAAATCCCAGCACTCTGATAGACTAAGACAGAAAGTTCACAAGTTTGATGTGAAACTTAGTGATTTAGGAAGACTCTGTCTTGAAATAAAACTTAAAAAATGATGGAGAGGTAGCTCTTTACAAAGGCCCTAGGTTCAATAACCAGTACTGTAAACAAACAAAAGAATAAACAAATTACATAGTTTATATATTTTTACATTCTCATTAACATTAGCTTTATTAGTTATTATTATTGTTGTTAATATTTTTGGCAGTGCTCTGATCAGATGCAGGGCTGGCACAACCTAGGCAAATGCTCTACCACTGAGCTATATTCCCAGCCCTCGTTAACACATATGAAGCGTCAGTACTTAATATAGTCATATTGTGACATTTCCATGTAGCATCCGCCTTTCTGAGTCCTTCCACTATCCCTACAGCCCCTGCACTTTCCAGCAAGGTTAGCCTCTCTGGAGGCCCTCACCATGGCTTGCACCAGCTTCTGAATGGCTCCACTGACGAATCTGTTGCCTCATCTGCTTCTTACAGTAAGGACCTTGAGCGATCTCCTTTCTCCCATTATTTCCTCCTATGTCTGAGTTATATAGTTAAGTAGATTTTGATTGAATTGAATAGAATTCAGGGACCAAAAGATCAAAGATTCAGCAATTACCTCTAGTAATTGCTAGTTCCAGAGGAGAGGCTTTTTTGGGGGGGGGGTGGTAAGGGCATCCCTGAAGCCTCATTAACGTCTCTGGTTCCATCCTCTTTTCTCCCATCTCATAGGCTATGGGTGTGGTGGTAATAGTCTGCAGTCAGCTAAGTGTCACCTCCATTCAGCAGGCATTAGACACTCAAGCAGAGCATCCTCTTTCTAATGATATTCTCCTCACAGTGGTCTCGCTCTGTATCTAATGGAGGTTGAATCTGACCTCCAGACACCTGGGGAATTAACATATTTGAAAAAAAAAATCAGCCTGGGGGGAAAAGATAACAAGAGAGGCTGGTTTGTAAATATTTGCTTCACCTTTCTAAGACATATTTTTAAGCTGTAAAAATGTGCTATGTATTGTATGGGTTTTGTCTTTCTCACTATAAAAACCATAGTTTATTGGTGTGAGCCTTCTGTGTGAAGTAAATGATAGATAAGCAGATGATCATTTTATTTCCTGGTGGAAACAAGCTGTGCTGGGCTTTATTGTGCCTAATCCTCCACTGAAAGGAGGGTTTAAAGTGCAGAGTAGCTCATTCTCTTTGGCAGATTTGAGCTGTAAACAGATTTTCATCTGCTGCCTTTCCTCATTAAATTAGAAATTTTTAATCATTTTTAATGATCATGTGTTTTTACTTCCCTTGTGAGGAACTTGGAAATATTGTAGATCTACCTTTTCTGTTTCTGAGATGCAATTACACTGTGACTTGGCGTGACTGGGGCTGCAGTTAAGTGGCTGTAGTTTATTACTACCACTGCTAGAAATAACATTTAGGCTCAGAATCCACTATCCTCACTCTGGTCAGGAGAGTGATTTCTCATTATTCCAAGCAGAAAGAGCTTTTCCATGTTGGCATAATTCAAACTTTTTCTGTTTCTGTGTTGTCTAAAAATTTTCTTTTATCTTGGAGACTTGCCCAGTAACATGTGTTGATTTATTAGCCTCTTTATTTCTTCTGTCCTTACTGATGGGGTTGCCTCGCGTTGACTGGTACTGGGCAAGAACTTGACTTTGTCTTTCACGCCAGGTCTGGCAAGTCAACCTAGAAGATGATAAAGGGACATCAGGACTCAACGGTAAACAGTGCTGTGGTTGGGGTGGGTGGTACCCCTCCCTCACCTCAGAGTGTCCGTTGCTGCCTACTGTGCTTCCTCCTCTGGGTTTCTTATTCAGGACCATGCTAATTCCCCTTAGCATGTTTATGCAATGCTGTTGGTAGCTGTGAACCTGTGAGAGGGGGAGAGTGTGGGGTCCCAATCACAGTTCAGATTATTAGATTCCTAATAATTGATAAAAATACTCCCTCCTGGCACCAGGGCAGATCTGAGCATGCCCAGCTTAGAGAGGAGATGGCACGGTGATTCCTGGGATCCTCTCCCTGATCCATGAAAAGTGAGATGCTCTGGGAAGGGGACAGTACGGGGTGCTCAGGTTGGCGAAAGACCTGGCCTCTGCCCGCAGGGTTCACTGTCTAAGGGAGAAAAGCAGGGGAACAAGGACATTTGGTTACTAGATGGATAAGGAAAATTGCTTTTGATTTCAAAAGCAAATGTCAGTCACTTATTGAACACTTTTTTCTTTCTGACAGAGAAATCAGAAGGAGGTTTGACCTGCAGACAGAGCAACCTGGTTAGCTTGCTGGCTCTGTGAGCTCCTCTTTCATCACTGGCAAAGAACTTGTAGTTTTCCACTCTCTTCTAGTCCTGTGCTTTTGCTGTCCTGCCTGCTCCCTCTCCCCAGCGCCTGCTCTCCCAGCCACTCCTTCCTGGATGCCTCCTTCTGGCGCACCTCTTCTGGAAGTGAACTAATTCTTGGGAATTGCCTCACCCAAGATGTCCTCTGTGTTTTACTCTGGGGCAGCTGTTGGTTACCTCTCCTATCTTCCCTTCTGTCGATTTAACTGCACTCTGGACTGGTTTAAACTAATAGTAATAAGTCTGTTTCCCCTGGCAGGGATTGTTAGAAATAATCACACAGTGTATTTCTGATTACCAAACGTGAGGGGAAGTCTGCTGACAGCCTTTAGAAATGCGTATCTCACTCTTAAAAAGGGAAGCAAAGAGGTTATTTTTTCCTTTAATTTGCTGATGCTGCTAGGAGCAAGTGACATGTGGAGATGTGGTGGCTAACTTGTGATCATGAGGGGGAACCCGAGAGCAAAGGCCAAAAGACTGAGGCTTGGAAGAATGGGAAGACAGAAACAAGTAGAACCTGGAGGGTGATACTGAGTTGGTGACTTGACCACCCTTCATCTGCACTTCTCTCAGAACTCTTCTCATGTAAACTATTCAGTCCCTTCATTGCCCAAGGCGGCTTTCACTGGACTATTTGTTATTTGCATATGAAATTTTCTGTACTGATAGCCACCCATGTCCCTCATCTGTTCCTCCACTAGAACCCTGTGCATTTTTCTATCATCTTGTTTTCGTTAATAGCTTTGTTGAGGCATAATTTAGGTACAAGGAAGGTCACCACTTAAGTATGTGACTGTATTGTGGTATGTTCACTGAGTTGTGCAACCATGACAACGGTCTAATTTTAGAACATTTTATCACATTCCAAAAGAAATCATCTATCCATTACAGTCATTTTCCTTCTTCTCACCCCTTTCCTACTACTAGTCCTAGGTAACCAGCAATCTACTTCCTACCACTATTGGTTTCTTTTGAATATGTCACGTAAATGAAATCATTCAGGTTTTTCTTATATGGGAGACCCAAACTATAAATAAAGAGCAAAATAAAAGATAGAGGTAAGGGAATAAGAAGATAGATCTTTCATAAAAGGGAAGAGGATCAAGAGATGAAATGAGGGGGATGGGAGGGGAAGAAAAAGAGATGAGAAAAGAATTAACATGTGTTATGTACATATATGAACTTCTTATGAAGAATGTAATCATTACTACAAACATGTACTCATGCAAAATAAAATTTCAAAAAATGGAATCATACAATATATCATTTGTGGCTGTCTGTCCTTTTTAAGACAGGATTTTGCTATGTAGTTCAGGCTGGCCTTGAACTTGCTGTGCAGACCAGATGACATCATACTCGTGGTAACTCTTCTCCTTCAGCCTCCCAAGTGCTGAGGTGACAGCAGTCTGCCCCACATCCAGCTGATCTTCCTTAATTTAATGTAGTGTTTTCAAAATTCAGTCATATCATGAATATTTTACTTTCCAAATTTCATTTATCTGTCAGTTGAACATTTTAGTTTTCTTCTTTTTTGTTTATCCTGAATAATAATGCTCCTAAGCATATTTGTGAATAAGTTTGTGGAATAATAATTTTTGGGGTATATAAATAGGAGTAGCATTTCTGAGTAATAAGTATTATTCAAAATTTTGAGGGATTGCTAATTTATTTCAAAGTGGATGCTAGTTAAGATAGAAAAAATGAGTAGAAAGAAGATAAGGAAATTTTAATTTGTGAGACAAGGTCTCACTATGTAGTTTAGGCTTGTCTTGAACTCCTTATGTATGCTGGCGCTGAACTTGTGATTCTCCTGCCTCGGCCCCCTGAGTGCTGGGATTATAGGCATGCATCATCATTCTTGGCTGGGAATTTCAATGTTTAATTTGGACTTTTCAGAAACCTACATATTTAGAGCACAATGGTTAATGTGTCATTTTCGTCCCTGGGTCTATTTTTCCTTTCCAGGTTTCTCATTCCTAAATTTTTAAGTCTTCAAACTTAGAACACATTCAAATATATTTGTATTTTTACCTAGCCCACCTATGTAACCTGACAGACATTAGGGTTACACATTCTAGGTTATCTATCTTGATGTTGTTCCCATCCACATAACTAGGTCTGTCTTAGCTGCTTTTTCTTATTGCTGACACAAAGTACCCAACAGTGAAAGTTAGAGGAGGAAAAGTTTATTTCAGCTCACAGTTTGTAGAGGTTTCAGTTCATAATTGGCTGGCTCCAAAGGAGGGTGGCATCGCTTATCTGTATGTTTCACTCTTACATATTTGGATAAATTTCTTCTATTTCTGTAAAGAGGTTTATTATGCAATTTTTGCTGTCTTCTGATTTTTCATTAATTCCAGTTAATCTTAGAGTAGCCATTTTGCATCATCTAAAGCATTGAATCTATTTTAATGTTCTTTTGTTGTTTTCAAGGTATTTCTGAGTAATTAGTCACCAATATCAGCCCTGTCTTCTAATTTTGACAGTCTTCTCACATTGCCCACTTCTGTGGCCCAAACTTTCAATAGAATTTACATTTTCTGAGTTTCTGTTTGGGATCTTTTCATGGGCTTTGCTAAACTGGTCATTCATGTTTCGTACCATTTTGTTTAGCTCATGTAGATTGTTATTAGTATCTTATATGAACTCATTGATTGTATCATTTGTTAACTCCATTATATATTTAGTTACATCTTCTTTGAGCTGGCTTGCTGTATATCTGTTTTTAAAAAATTTGTTAAAATTTTGTTGTTTGAGTAACTTGACTATGTGGCTTTTTATTTCCTTCCTTGATGCCCCAGAATTAGTTTTACAATGCATTTTATTCTCTTACCTTCTCATATTTGTATTATTATTATGTTTTCGTGGGTGTATGTGTGTGAGTGCAGGCATGTTAAAGTTTGCAAGAATGTAGAGTGGAAAGACGTTGTTGCTAGTGTGGTGTTCTTTTGGTTCATGTCTGGTTTTCAGTGATGCACTCTGACATGGCTAACTGGAGACTTTTAATTCTGTCCCAAGATCCAACTATGTTCAGTAATATGGGAGGGGGAATGCAGTGTGGTTGGTCCACCGTCAGATTCTCTAAGAATGCACTGCAGTGCTGCTAATGACAGAAAAGCAATCTGTATATTGGCGTACAAACAAAACCTATTAATGACAGTTAGTATGCTGTTTGGCAATAGCATTAATTAGCAATATTAACAGCACAAAAGACAAACCATAAAATCTATTACTATACTACCTTTACCCATAGAAAAATGATCTATAATTATAGTATAAATCTTATAACAAGCCATTTAATGATGTACAGTTAATGATCTACTAAATGCAACAGTAACATCTAATCAATAGTAATATCTACTAATCAACAATAATATCTACTAATCAACAGTAACAGCATAGAGTTAATTACTTAGAAATTAATAAAGCTTAATAGTTATAGTAGTAAAGACTAATACAGAATGACAATGAAAGAAGAGAAGTTTGAAAAATTAAACAATAGAAGACTAGAAAAGTGGATAAATGATCATATTAAGTGATAAAGAGCAATTAATTGACTTAGATAATGGTAACAGAAAATAGCACACAAAGCAAGGAAAAATAAAATAGAAAATAAAGTAAAAAAATAGAAAAAAAGAAAAACTCTAAACTCTCTCAAAACCACTGAAGAGAAATTTTTAAAAAATGAAAAGAAAAAGGTACAGAGAAAAAATTTTGCCTCTATAATTTTTTTTTTTTTTTTTTTTTCGAAACAGGGTCTTGCTTTGTAGTTCAGGATGGCCCTGAGTTTGCCTCAAACTGACATCACAGCAATCCTCCTGCCTTTGTCTCCCGAGTGCTGGGATTACAGGCATGAGCCACCACGCCCAGCACTGTGGTATGTGGTACTGATTACTGGTGGGCATGAGTCTCCATGCCCTGTATTGTATGTGGTTTCTGGGATTGAACCCAGGTCCTTGCGCTTACAAGACAGGTACCGGAACCACTGACCCAAATCACTGGCCCTGCCTCTGTAATTTTGAATGAGTGTCCCCCCACCCCCCAGCATCTCCTGTTTCAGAATATAGCAAGTCATGGATTTCTCCGCCTAGCTTTATGATCTGTGAATGTTTGGAGTTACTCTAGATGTCTCTCTGTCTTCTGCAGCAACCATCCCAGCTGAGATATGTACTGGCTCATGGTGGTAGGTGGGGAAAGCTAGTAGACCTCTGATCTGTGTTGAATAAAGGTACCAGGATAAGCAGCCTGCTGGACATGTAGGCAGAAGTTTCAGATCCAGCCACCTGTGGATGCCACTGATGTTCAGCCTTGCTTCTCATCATGCAGGGCAAAGACTGTGACCTTGGCCTAAGCTTAAACTGCTCAGAGGACCTATGTTTTGCCCATTCTATTTATACACCTTTGTCTTGTGCCTGTGTCTCACTCAGTCACTTGGGGAGGGTTACACTAGGAATACTGAAGTAAAGTTGTTTGGTATTTTTTCTGTGGCTCAATCTTGAATAATCAGTGCCTTTCCACAGTGGCTCTTGACTCTACCGTAGGCACTGCACTGGGTTCCTTCTTTAACTGTAGCTGACAGTGCAGAGTCACTTTTGGAATAAGAACCCATGCTGTTTTTGCAGTTTTACAATAGCTGTGGACTTTTGTTGGGTTTGGCTGATCCTATATTCTTCGTTGTAAAGATATTTCATCTTGGTTAGGATGATTTCTAGGGATTTTTAAAAACTATTATGAGTGCAGTTGTTTTTTTGATTTCTTTCTTGACATGCTCATTATTGTTAAATAGGTAAGTCATTGATTTTTGTGTGTTGACTTTGTTTTCTTTATGAGCATGATTTTTTTTCTTCTATCATTTATTGCTTTCTTTTGCACTAAGTAAATATGTTCTAGTGGCATGTTTTAATGTCTTCAATGATATATCTTTGTGTAACTTTAATTTATTTTCTAAGTCATTCCTTTAGAGCTTACTATATCCATCACAATTTGACAGTACCTACTTCAGATTACACTAAATTTCAGTGAGATATTGAAACATTTCATATATTTATTTCTGTTTTTCTAATTTGAGATAGTAAATACATAATATACATGTTACATTTAGATTACAAGCCCCAAAATATACTTTTATAATTACAGTGCTACCTCATTTCATGAGTAGTTCATAGTTTGGTTCACAAACAGAAGTTTTTTGTAAAGTTTTGTCTTTCTCTGTGAACTCTGCTTCAGATGACAGTCACATTCACAGCCATAATTCTCATGTGAACACGAAAGTGGCCATCTTTTCCAGAACTATGGAATGAATAAGTTCATGAAATAAGGTGCTACTGTGTTACTTTGTATAATTTTAGGTCTCAAAAAACTAGAATAAAGGAGAGTAATAGAATGCGTTTATAGATTTTCTTTTGTTAATTTCACTTGTCATTTGTTTTTCTTTCTTTGTTCTTATGAATTTGAGACACCATCTAGTGTCATTTCCTTTTTTATATACAGCTTTTCCTCCACCTCCTTTTTGTTCTCTTATTAACAATAAATCATATGGATATGTGCTACTGGCCCAATTATGAAAAAATATACATATTGTTTTTATACAGTTTTCAAATCAGTTAAGAGATGAAAGAATAAAAAAATAATTTTGAGCCATCCTATAATTAGATATTCACTTAATTGTTCATCTTTGTTTATCTATGTTGTTTTTCAGTTATTGTCTGGAAAACCAGGGTTTAGCCTGAAGAACTAGGTCTGCTAGCACTAAGTTATTTCAGTTTTAACTTCTCTCTGATTGTTCTTATTTTTCTTTCATTTTCATCCTCCTGAATGCCAAGGTTACAGATATGAAACATTACGCTTGGTTTGCCTTCATTTTTGAAATATGATTTTTCTGGATATAAGATCTTTATTGAGAGTTTTTTTTTTTTTTTCCCAGCACTTTGAATGTGTCACATTGCAACTTCTAGCTTCCGCTTTTATGGTTGAAAAGTTGACTGTTAATGTTATTAGTGTTTGCTCATTTTATAAGAATGTTTTATTGGTCCTTTCAAGATTCATCTTTTATCTTTAGAAGTCAACATTATGTAAGTTTTATACTACTTGAATATATAGATCAATGTTTTGCATCAACTTTGGGAGGTTTTCAGCCCTTCTGAAATAGTTGTTTTTTGGTGCTTTTTCTCTCACCCTTTCTTCTGCTATTATATCTTTCTGTCTATCTATCTTTCTTTCTATCTATCTATCTATCTATCTATCCATCCATCCATCCATCCATCCATCTATCTGCCTGTCTGCCTCTATGTGATATTCTTAATATTGTCCCATATTTCTCTAAAGCTCTCCTTTCTTCTCACCATTCTTTAATCTCTGTGGTTTTGGATTTTATAATCTTTATCAGTGATATACAAATTCACTGATTATTTTTTCTGCCAATTCCAGTCTACTATTGAGTTTTACTAGTGTATTTTTTAAACTTATTTCCTCTTCAGTTAAAGATATTGCATTTGTCATATAATTCCTGTCACTGAGACACTACCATCATACTTTACTTCTTCAAGCAGAGTTTACTCTTGTTTTTCTGAACATATAATAATAGTTGAGTATAAAATCATTTTTTCCTGTTATATCTGAATTCTGAGTTATGTCACAGACACTGTGGTAGCCCACTTTTCTTTATTTATGCATTTTTTGGTTACATTTTCTTGTTTTTTCCCCCTTTTCTCATATCTTATAATTTTTCAGGTAGCAATTCTGGAAATGAATTTCTTCCCTCTCCCACTCTCCCTTTCTTGCCATTGTTTTGTTCTTGTGCTGTCTTTTTTCTTTTCATTGCTTATTTATTTGTTTGGTGACTCAGGTGGATGATCTTAGTAAAGCTGATTTCCCCAGCAGTGTGGAAACTCTGATGTCAGCTCTTCAGATGGCACAGCTTTGGGTTTGTGCCCAGGCATCTCAGATGTCAATGCTTTTAGCTCGACTTTCTTTGGTGCCTTTTCTTGATCTTAAGTTTTCTGCCTTTGTGGATATCACATCAGATGCATTAATTGTCAATTAATTGCTCTCTTGTTTTCAATAATGCCCTAGGAACAGAAATCTTTTCACTCTCTACCAATTAAATTTTACTTTTTTGCACAGGTAAGTTTTATAGCCAGTGTTTGAGGTTTTCGGACCCATGGGAGGCTCTGCTCAGCTCTTTCCCTATTTCTCTCAGTCAATAGTTGCCCTGTGGTATAATTTGTTGCTCTTACAGATCTAGCAGACTATTAATTGTTTTACAGTAAAATGTCAATTTTTACCTTTTTTATTTTCTTTTTCAGAATAACCCTGGGGTAGTCTTCCATTATATTCTGTTCCAAACAAGTTCCATTCCATTGGAAGAGGCTTTTAAAAAATACAAAGTACAATATACAGAATATAAGTTCTTTAAATTTTCATTTTTATTAATTTTTTTTTAATGTTTTTGAGACAGGGTCTCACTTTTTAGGTCAGGCTGGTCCTGAATTCACTATGTAGCCCAGGCAAGCCTTCAACTCAGCAGTCCTCCTGTCTCTGCCTCTGGAGTGCTGGGATTATATGTGTGAGCCACGATGCCTGGCACTGTGGTGTATGGTACTGATTGCTGCTGGGCATGAGTCTCCATGCCCAGTAATATTGTATGTAGTTACTGGGGATTGAACGTGGGCCCTTGCATTTGCAAGACAGGTGCAGGAAACACTGAGCTAAATCCGCAGCTCTATCAGTACACTTTTGCAGTACATAATGATTACATTCATTGTGGAGAGTTGGTCCATATATATAACATATATTAATTTTTGGTTCCCTTCCCTTTCACAAAAGATCTGTCTCCCTGGAAGCTGCCAGTGCTAACAGCATGTTTATCCCAGGGAACTCTGACAGCCTCAGACTGGGAACTGGGGAGATATGGAGCCCTGTGTTCTAGCCACAGCCACCCAGAATGAAACTTTCCTCCTGCTGAGCTCAGAGAAGGAGAAGGAAGGAGTTGTGGCTCAAGTGCCACAAACTCTCGGTCTGTATATATATGTATGTATGCTATATATATGTATATGCTATATCTATATATCTATATATATGTATATATATTTATCTATATATATACATATATCTATATACATGTATATATATCTATACATGTTTGTATAGTCATCTATACATATCTATACATGTATATGATATATAGATATATATATATATAGCATGGATAGATGAATAAGCTCTGATCACATATCTAAACCACCTGTAAAGATTTAGAACTACTAGGGCCAAGGTCCTACTCAAGACCTGTTAAGTCAGAATCTTTCAGCAGAGTGCCTAGCCACTGCATTATGTACAGCTCCCTTGAAGATTCTAATGTGTAGCTGATGTGTGCCAGTTCCCTAAACATATTCCCTAGTATGGGCATAGTTTCTTTTAAGCCTCCAAGAAGTGACTTTATCCTGACTCAGATAAAACCAGCCGTTAGCATTCATCTCTTTTGTTAGGAATGAAATGTAGCCTAACATATTCTGAAGTTTAGGGAGTGCGCTTTGCCATACTCCACAGTCTTGGCCTCTGTGCTCCCAGTTATAGTAGGTGATTAGAGCGGGGGTCAGTATGCACTGCTTTTGCCAGACAGGAGTTCATCTTTGTGTGAGGACGAGCTTGTCTGAGGTAACACTTCCAAAAGCCAGGTGGTTCAGTGACCTCACGTTGCCAGATGGTCGATGAGAAGCTGAGTTCTGGACAAGGTATTTTTGCCTGAATAGATCTATGCTAACTTCTTTTTTTTTTTTCTTTTTTTTTAGGTTTTTTGAGACAGGGTCTCGCTTTGTGGTTCAGGCTGGCCCTGAGCTCAGCCTCAAACTCACATCACAATCCTCCTGCCTCTGCCTCCCGAGTGCTGGGATGACAGGCGTGAGCCACCACACCCGGCACTGTGGTATGTGGTACTGGTTGCTGCTGGGTGTGGGTCTCCACATCCAGTATTGTTATGTGGTTACCGGGGAATCGAACCCGGGTCCTTGCGCTTGCGCTTGCGAGACAGGCGCAGGAACCACTGAGCTAACTCCCCGGCCCCTATGCTAACTTCTTTGACTCCTTGAATTTCTGCTTTTTTCTGGACATTCTACCTCTATTCTCAGGGGATGCCATTCCAACATTAATGTATTTTTTTAGAACATTTTTTCCAATGAAAATCCCTAGAAACTAAGCACACAGTTGGATAGAAGTGCCATTGCTCTGACTAAATGCTGTGGAACATTTCCGCTTCTGGCCTTGCTTTGTCCCGAGCTTCCCTGAGGCCCTTCTCCTGCACCCCGTGGTTCCCAGGAACATGGACTGAAAATCAGCACTTTACGAGAGTAGCAGTTATAGTAAGATACAGAATGCAAAAGCTAACAGTGGAACTGTTATGAGTTTTTTCTTTTCCTCCTTTCCTTTCTTCCTTCCTTTCTTTCTGTTTTTCTTTACTCAGGATTGAATCTAGAACCTGGTCTGTGCCCAGCCTTCTTTTTTTAATTTGAGACAGGGTCACATAAAGTCACTAAATGGCTCAGTCTGTGCTCAAACTTGTGATCCTTCTGGCTTAGCTTCTTTGAGTGCTGGGAGATGGACACAAGCCATCGAGTTATGAATTCTTGTACGCAAGAGAATGTCAAGGCCCCTTAACTATTGAATAATCAAGATTATAAAAGAAAACATGTTTGGTGAGAATGCTGAGAAGTGAGGAAGGAGCACCAAGGAAGGGCAGCAAATCCAAGAGAAACAGTGAAGTAATACGAAGAGTGAGATAAAAGTATTACATGGAGGGGTACATAGTTAAAATAAATGGCAGTGTCTGGCCTGGAGTAGACAAAGGAAGATTACATTTTTCAGATATTTTTAGAACTGCAACTTGCAAGGGCACAGTTCTGTGTGGCTATAGGAAATAGAAAATGCAGCACTGGGTACATGGCAGTTTCAGGAAAAGGCTTTTGGTTCAACTGTATGAGATCTGCTTTTCTCAGGCTGGCAGGTGTGGCTTTGGAACTGGGTACATCCCAAGGGACACTGGCAGTGTCACTTCCTAACTCTTGCGTGTTGGGTGGTCACCTAGCCTTCCCTCACATGCCTCAGCTGGGAAAATAACATGACCTTCGTGACGGGGTCAGCAGCAGGGAGCTTTGGGGAAGAACAGAGTGGGAGTCACTTCGTTATTGCTTCCTTTTTGTTTTCCTCATCATACGTCACAGAATAGAATTCCGCAGGGCGATGGATCTTGGAGAAAGACAAACTATTTTGATTTGCAAGTAGGAGAATAAGAGTCACAGTGATGGTGTTTACGTGAGCTTAAGTTTGTGAGACTGGGCTGGAGCCAATTCTCTGCTGATTGGTTCTACTTTCTTTAAAGACCATGACACTGCCGTCTCAGGAGAGGCGTGTGTACATATGTGCGCATCTGTGTACACGCATATGCATGTGTGTATATTGACTCAGCAGTACGAAGCGGAGCGACCGTCCCCACCTCGATACTGAGTGGTTTGTAAATGTAGACTCTTACCTGGAGGTGGGAGGAGGGGTGGTGCCCAAGACGGCTATGGCAGCAAGACAACAGGGCTGGCCAGGCCCTGACCCTTCGTGCATCTCGTCATCACTCCCCTGGAGGACAGAGGAGAGAAATTTTCTTCTTCTCACTTTCATCAAGAGTATTACATGTCTATAGAAAAATTGAGATACTCTGATACGTTCCATGAAAATACACAAATGAATATAGCATATATATTGTATTCTCCCGCCAAATAAGACTAGGTCTTATGTATTATTTTTTTTTTGCTCCAAACCATGCAGTAGGACTTATTTTCTGAGGATGTCTTTTTTATGTCCAACAATCTGTGTGTATTCATGTACAAACACCAACGTATATTCAGTCATGTCATTTTCTTCTCTTATATCGTCCTAACTCTCCAATCCCTGAATCTTTTGTGACTCCATTTCCTATATAACCATTGGCTGCCATCTCTCCTGTCCAGTGACAGAGCATTCCCTAAACGAGCACTTTTTGTCCATGCAGCCTGGGTGTAGCCCATGGACAACATAGCTGTCAGAAATTTCATCCCCTGCTCTCGTCACCCAAGTTACAAGCTCTTGCAGGTGAGGCCTTAGAGTTTCCATTAAACCAGGAGTTAATTGAAGATCTAATGAGGCAGGACTGGCACAGAATTGATGACAGTTAAGAATGATGGGCACACAAAAGTGGCAGAAAATCTCAGGCACCGTAATTCAGAAAATGTTTATTTCATATGAATGCATTAAATACACCTGTTATAACACATGATGTACTGAATTATGAAGATTCATATGAAGCACAACCATGACTGCTCTTTATCAATTATGGTGTTATCCATGTCTTATGTCCAGATGGTCATTTGGCAATAAATCTCAAGTTTCTCAGTTTCCATAGGCATTTACTTCTTGTCCAAAGGCGCCCTCTTAGGTATTTACAAATAAGATCAACATTTATATTCCATATAAGTAAGATCGTGTGGCATTTTTCTGTCTGTAACTACTTTATTTCGTGTGACATAATGGTGTCATATTACATATGACAAGATTTCATTCCTTCTTATGGCTGCATGGTGCTCCATTGTATGTAAATATGACAGTTTCTTTATCCATCATTGAGGACTGTTGAACACTGAGATCGTTTCTGGTTCTTGGCTGTTATAAACAGTACTATAATAAGCATGGGGGTGCAGATGTCTCAGGAAATATCCATCTATATTGGCTTCAGTTATCTAGAATAATTTTCACCTATTTTTTTGTAAGATAAGTCAGTTAGGTGCATTCTAACCCTGAATTTTTGGAATGAATTTCATGCATCTG
Organism: Petromus typicus; assembly: GCA_004026965.1. Classification (NCBI taxonomy): domain Eukaryota; kingdom Metazoa; phylum Chordata; class Mammalia; order Rodentia; family Petromuridae; genus Petromus; species Petromus typicus. Next base: position 749 of record PVIR01024673.1, on the reverse strand, counting down.
GAAACAGAAATAGGTAAGCTTAACCTTAGAATGCCGTCCATAGAATAATTGTAACACACTCTTCATTTATTTGTGCACTTGTCTATTTATCCTCCATATATTACTGCCTCTGTTAACCTCAGATCTATGGAATCTTCCTGTACATGACTGTTTGTTCTTAAACCCTCAGTAGACTTGATAGTTCTTGACTGGTGACTGGGTTAGGAATGGTTAGGTGATGCTTTAAGCTGCAAAAGATGTGCATTGCCCAAGAAGGCCTTTTCTCAGCCCACGTTGTATTGCTGTCAGGACAGTGGATACATATATAATGTCAGAGGATGAAACCAGAAGCCCAAGAGGACAAAGAGAGCCTGGTGTGGTGGTATGTAAATCCAAACCCTCAGGAAGCTGAGGCAGGAGGATCATGAACAAAAACCAAAAGAAAGAGAGAAAGGAGGAGAAAGAACACCCACGTCCTTCTAGCAAGCAGGTCCACAGAGGGGCAAACTGCTCACCAAAGGACTCCTTCCGTTTCTGTGGAAACAGTTCTTTGCATTACTGTGTATCACGATATATAGTGATCACTGCCTTTTCTCATTCTTCTTTTCTCTCGAATTAACAGAAAATTACAATTATTCATTTTCTTGCTTACTCAGAATTCTGGACAATATAAGCAGTAAAGGATTGCATTGTCCATAAATTTAAACAATAATAAAACAGATTAGACATTTATGTATTTTTCATTATTACCACATACCAACTGTTCTGAA
>PVIR01024672.1:0-25675 GCA_004026965.1 Petromus typicus | reverse complement strand
AATTAGTCCTGTCACTGTGTTTGTATGCTCTTAGCAGGAGCGGAACTGACTGCTGTTCCTAGGCTGTTTTAACCAAAGCAAAGGAAAAGTAATTCAACATCTTTTCAGTAGCTACTTCAAAACATGTTTTGGGCCTTCAGTTTTGTATATAAAAGAAAATACACTTGTATCATTCCTGTTTTCATTTTTTTATAGCAACATTCCCAACATCCAGGTTTCAACCAAAATCTGAACTTTGATACTGTCTTAAACATGGTTTTTATAAAGTTGCAAGTGTTAAATGTGGTATTCCTATTAAAACCACAAAATTATGATGGTGCCCCCAAAAGAGAGTTTAATTTTCATCACTGTTTGTATTATGTATTCATCACTTGGCCTGTTTTTCCTAAGATATATTTATGTCACAGTTCTTACGACCGGTACCGTGTCAGCATGCACGTTCACTTTGGGTTTATTTTTTGGAGGCAGCAAAGTCATAACATGGCAGCTGGTCCTGGCAGTAGCACTGCCTCTCCGCACACCCTGCTGGCTCTCCTGTCCCCGGGAGAGTGAAGCTGTTGTTTTAGACTCTTGGATGGGACCTGCATCACTGTGGGAAGTTAATTCTGAAATGTGCTGACTGCGGTGTGAGGGAAAAGGAAATTCTAAGTGAACCTTACTGCCTTTTCATTATTACTTTTTCTGTTTGTACCATGAGAATGTCCATAAACTTGATGTCAACTTTCATGTGTACCTTCTTCTGTTGTATTGATATTGGTTTAGGAAGTCTAAAATTGGGGGATGTGTTACTATAGCAGGTACGTGAGAGAAAGATAAAAGTTTTCTTTGACTCCCAGCTTGGGAAGTTTCAATCCATGGTCTGTTGTCCTTAATGTTTTGGCCTTATGGCAGCACGTCATGGCAAAGCCCATGGTAGAGTAAAACCAGTCATCTTCTGTGCAAGAAGCAAAAAAGGAAAAAGCTTTCATTCTGCCCTTCAAAGGCATGCTCCCAAGTGACCTAAAGACCTGTTTCCAGGCCCCTCCTCCTAAAGATCTCACCAGCCTCCAGTAATGGCACAGGCTGGAGCTCATGTCTCTAACATGGGGACCTGAGGAGACAGGGATACTTAGGATCCAAACTATAGTGGGTAATTTGCTTGCTAATAGTTTGCCAGTTTTGAATAGTGAGAAGTTGTACATTTTTCAAGCCATCAAGTGAATGTTTACTCACAAATTCTCTTACTGACTATGATACAAATGTGTGTAGTTACTGGTTCCACGTGCTGAATAAGATTATCGGTAACTCAGTCACTTGGAACTTGGAAGTCATTTTCTGATTATTGGTGGTGGTTAACTTCCAGAGGACCTGAGACCATGTTCCATGTAAATGTGATCGAGAAGGTATAAAGAGGGTTTTGCAGGTTCTGAGTTGGACTTCCTGGGAGCCTAGACTTCTCACAAGGAGAATGGAAAGTTCACTTTGCTCTTTGAGTCAGTCTCTGATTTTCGTACTCTTTCTGTTTGTTTTTGTCTTTATTTGAGACAAGTTCTTGCCTTGTAGTTCAGGCTGGCCTTGAACTTGCTCTACAGTCCAGGCTGGGCTCTTAACTGACTATGATCCACCTGCCTCAGTCTGCTGAGTGCTGAGATGACAGGTGTGTACCAACATGCCCAGCATGCATACGCTTAACTAGGAATTTTCTTCCTCCTTAATACCTATTCAAAATAAGGCTTTGATCCTGCATCCATCTAACAACAGTTGTGTGCTGAAGACAGCATGTCACCTCTTTAGCCTGTGTGAGGCCATGGACAACGTCCAGTGTGACAAAGCAGAGATCATTTGGCCTGTGTGTGCTTCTTCTCAGTCTCATGAATCCTTTTAAAAAAAAGAATGGCCTTTGCCCATCACCCACCTTGGTCACTATACAGATCTCAAGGGCTGTGGGTATGATTTATTCAGGTATGACAGATTGTCAATAGTCGAGTGTTTTCTGTGTTTTTTTTCAAGAGATATTCCCAATTGGCAACATCTGCTTGGCTATTTTTCATTATACGAGGAGGTGGAAAGACTTGAAGTTAAACTTGGATTTGGACCCTTGTTCTACTTAGTAGTTAAAGTACAAATTTAGACAAGTCATTAATAGGCTGATCTCATTTGCCCTGAGCTGATTTCATCACCTCTGAAACAATGACAGGGATTTCTGTTTGGTCTGGTGTGGAGATTTTGATACCAAACATCTAGCCCAGAGCCAGCTCAGTGGTGCCACTCCCTGCCTCACAAACACCAGGTCATAAGTGCGATCTCCAGTACCACAAAAGAAAACATTAGCCCAGCACTCCCACACTAGGTATAACAAAAGTGTTCCCTGTTTCCTAAACAGCGTTCTCAGTGGTGAAGACAGAAGTAAATTTCATTTCTCTTTTGCCTTTGGTGCTTGAGTTCAGTCCCTGGGCCAGAGTTGTAGGGCTTGGATATAGCTGAAAATACCTATGGAAGAGCTGTGTATTTTAGCATTTCTGTAAGTTTCAGCTCATTTACAGCCTTGTTCTTACAAACGGGTATGTTGATAAATTTTCTTTGGTTTTGTAGTCCCCTATTTGTCCATTGTTAAGTAAATCATGGGAATCAAACAAATACTGGCTTCTGGATGGCTTCCTGTGTTTCCAGGGGACATCTCTAATGACAGAGCCAGAATTGCAATTTTGAGAGCTAGCTTTTGAATCTCACACATAAAGTCATACATTGATAAAATATTTTTATATGATGCTTTTCTGAATTTCAGGCCACACCAAATCTCTCTGGTTTGTACAAATGTCATGATGAGTTGCTTTTTCCCCAAAGGAGCTGAGATTACTAACTCAAGAATTCGGATTTTCCTTTTAGTTTCAGAATATTCTTTATTGGATTGTTCCCTGTGAGGGTCTTTTCTACAAAGATTAAAGTGTGTCACTTCACACTTACTGACTGCCTTGTACATGCCAGGCTTTTGATGCAGTGCTGGGGTGCAACCGTGAACAAGACTGCTGTCCACCTCTGCCTCCTAGAGCTTGTCCCGGATTCGATCTCTTGCCTTTCCCAAGCTTTACAGAATTTTACAAGGACTTTCACGGAATGATCACAAATGTGCAAAATATTTTTCTAAAATAATTTGTGGTTTGTATTTAAATCCAGTTCATGAAAGATACTTTAGAAAGTTAAGAGTTTTTAACTGTCATGAGATGTAGCAGTACCAAAATAAACCATTCTCAAGCAACTGTTTGGAATGTATACTGAGAAAATCTGTCTATTAACTACGACCATTTCCATAGGAAGATTCTCTCCCTGCTACTGAATTTTAGAGAAGAAGGATGATAATAGGATTTTAGGTATATTTAAAATAATAGATCCTGGCACCGCGTAAGACATTGCTGCAAAGAAAGTAGAGGACCAAAGAATGACAGGAGCATTAATAATAGGTTTTAGGAGATGATCCATCCAGCACTGCACAGAATGAGCTTCCAGTGGGTGATTCTCACAGGTTATTGCTGTCTTGCTTATTATTATTATTATTATTATTTTTTGAAACAGGGTCTCACTTTGTGGTTCAGGCTGGCCCTGAGCTCAGCCTCAAACTCACATCACAGCAATCCTCCTGCCTCTGCCTCCCAAGTGCTGCGATTACAGGCGTGAGCCACCACGCCTGGCACTGTGGTATGTGGTACTGATTGCTGCTGGGCGTGAGTCTGCACGCCCAGTATTGTTGTATGTGGTTACTGTCGCCCGGAACCACTGAACTAAATCTCCAGCCCTGTCTTATTTTTGTGATTTTGATTCTTTTTGCTTCTTACTTTGAACTTTAGTTATTGGAGTTATTCAAGAGGATTAGGGCTTTAATAATGAAAGCGTGCATGTTAAATATTTACCAGGAATCTATGCTTTGTAACAACTCTGAAGTCCACACTAGTGAGTGAAGACACCAGAAAATCTGCCCAGCATTATCCTTGTGGGAGCCAGGCGAGGAGCACAGGTCTGTCTCCTGAATGGTCAGCTTGCGCTGGCCCTGACCCAGAGAGGAGCAGCTGTGGCCCCTCGTGTATTCTACGTTATGCGACCTGATGTGGGGTGGATGCTCTGGAGGACGGAAGTTTTTATACCCATGGCTGCCCCAGGTTTCCATATGGGAATCATATGAGTTACTGGACATGGTCATGTACAACTGTAAAACCAACACTTGGATGCCTGAGGAGAATGGCTGGAAATTCAAGACCAGCCTGCACCACATAGTGAATTCAAGGACAATGAACTTCATAACCAGCCTGGGATACATAGTTCAAGGACTATGAACTACATAGCCAGACCCTGTCTTAAAATAAATTACTTTGTTTAAAAAACCCACCAACTGGCTGGGAATTTAGCTCAGTGGTTCCAGCATCTGCCTGGCAAGTGATCTCTGGTACCACATACCACAGTGCCGGGCCTAGTGGCTTATGCCTATAAACCCAGCACACGAGGCAGAGGCAGGAGGATTGCTGTGAGTTTGAGGCTGGCCTGGACTGCATAGTGAGCTCAGGGCCAGCCTGAACTACAAAGTGAGACCCTGTCTCAAAAAAAAAAAAAAAAAAAACCCTCCAAAAAAACAAAAAACATGAATCGGTTCAGAATATTATTAACCTCAACTAGAATAATAGACATGGAAGTTTAACATCTGGGGAACTTAGGCACAATTCACTCCCAGGCTGTTTCCATAGTAAAATGAAGGGTGTGTGTGCTACTGCTGTATATGGGAATGCTTTGGCTGTTCTCTGCTTTCTGTCCTGTCCCAGATCAGTAGAAACAGGAAATACTAATCAGATTGGGAGGCTATGTGACCATAGGCATTAGTGTAAACAAGGTTACACAGTACGTAGCAGCCTGTCTTATAATAAAGTGAACTTGATTGAAAAGTAGAGGTGAATTAATTTTAGATGCTATATAATGAAGAGTTATTTCCCCAAATTTCTGTGAAGGAATGAGACAATGGAGTTCTTTTTTTTAAATGATGCATCAGAAATTCACAGAACATAATTTAAACTTTGGTGATGGGGAAAATATGCTATATAGTAATACAGTGCAGCCTGTGTCATACTTTAATTAGTTCATAATATCTTGATACAGATATTCCACAAACAAAAGAAAAAAGTTACCTAAGTTAAAAAGTTATTTACCTCTGTTGCTTGTCTGAATTATTAGCAGCCTGAAATAAGTATGGATAGGGTCTAGTTTATATAAAGCTCTGGTTCTTTCTAAAATTCTGATATAAAAGATTAAGATTGAAAAGATTGGACCTACAACTCTCAAATTCCTAAACTGTTATTTCTGACGTTCTGGTGTCTGTGAGCACCCATTGTCTTCTATTGCCTAGTCTAACCTCGTTCCATAGCAACTGAATTTTTAGCTAACTACTATACTTCTGAATGCAAAAGCCTCTAAAACATGGGGCTTTTGTCTACTTCAGAACATTAAAAAATATTTATATCAGTGACAAAGTCCTTGTAGTGACATAGAATATCGGCTCTGAATTTAGGCTTTCTGTATGAGTTGTGGTCTTTCCTCTAAGTAGCTAATCTTGGACATGATCCTGAAACTTCAGATTTCACTCCTTTCAGCAGAACCTTATCTTCCAATAATTCACCAAAATGACGAACACAAAGGGAAAGACAAGAGGAACCTGGCATTTGTTCTCTAGACCTTTAGAAACAGGAGCTTCTTCCTTTGGCCACGTGCGTGCGAATCTACAAAGAGGGTGACACTGTAGACAGTAAGAGACAAGAACTGTTACCATGGCAAAACGAAGCATTTACGGTGTTACCCAGGGTGCTGCTGGCATTGCAGTAAACAAGCAAGTTAAAGACAAGATTCTTGTCTGTTAATGTGTTTATAGAGCATATTAAGCACTCGGAAGAGCTGAGAAAGCTTCCTTATGTAAAGAAAAATGATTAGAAACAGGACGCCAATGAGAAAGCCACTTGGGTTCAGCTGAAGTCCCACCCTGCCCCACCAGAGAAGCAGCTTTCTGAGGAGCACTGGAGCAGGGCCGGAGGTCCTGGAGTCAGCCACCAGGAGGTGCAGCTCTGCCCTTCAGTGCTTAACTAGTGGCTAAGGTGTTCTATACCTGGATCCTATACTATATAGGATCCTATACTATACCGTACTATACCCAGTACTGATTTTTAAAAAAATCAGGCACAGTACCTCAAGCTGAATCCCTGGCAAGGATAATTTTCTTAATTGAACAAGTATGTTATTCCTTCACTACAAGCAAGTTCTCATTTTACTCAGTCAGTTGTGTTGGGTCTTTATGCTTCATGTTCAGTGTTTTTCTTGCCAAAAGATGTGAAATGTTATACAGGAGTGTACTTGAATGGCCTAGTAACTAAGAAGTACTTATATTGGCTTAAAGATGCTCACTATGAGAAAAATGGATCAGAACAATTGGCAGTGTATGGACTTAAATTGTTTAAAGCACACCCCTCAAAAAGAACAAACTTTAGATTTCAGTTGTCTTATTTACAGAATTGGGTAATGTGAGAGTGAACGGAGATAGTCTATACATAGTTCTTACACGTGGTACCATGGTGCAGACATGGTCTGACATGGCATTCTTCATGTGTTGAAATCTAATTTTCTCTGTGAGATAAAAAAAAAAAGGTGTATTAACTTTCTGTTGCTATGACAAAATACCTGAGACAATTAACTTAAAAGGAAGAAAAGTTTATTTTGGCCCACCATTTCAGAGGTTTCCATCCATGGCCAGGTGGGCCTGTTGCTTTCGGTTTGTGCTGGCCAAAATATGCGGCATAGGAGGCCTGTTCACCTGACGATAACCAGGAACAAAGATAGAGGGAGTTCAGGGTCTCTGTACCCCTTTCTGGGGCACACACCCAATAACCTACGTTTCTTCCTCAAGTTCCCAACTCTTCCAGAAGCATCATGGACTTGGACTTCAACCCAGACCTTTGGGGCATTTTAGCTAGAACATTAAACTCAATCTTACTGTCATGTTGAGAAGTAAGACCTTGGAAAAGTGATTAGATTTAGATAGGGAATAACGGTGAGGTCCAACCGCTGGATTTTAGTGGCTTCATAAGAAGGAGAAAAATCAGTTAATGCATACACACAGACATGTGTTTTCTCCCACACACAGACATGCACGTGCTCACACACACAGACGTGTGTGCTCACACCCCTCCCTGCCTCACCATCACCACGTGATGTCCTGGCCCACCGGCGCTGGCAGCAGGATCATCACCAGCTGGGGCCCCTCCAGCGTGGACCTGCACAACTATGAGTGAGATGTATTTTCTCTTTCTGTTTACTCAGTCTGTAGTACTGTGTTAGTGACAACACAAAGGAGACTAATACACATGGCAGCCATTGCTATTTTATTTTTACTTTCTGTGAACTGGTGGAAAGACGGAATGCTCAGATTACAATCTTCTCTTAGCTTTTGGGTTTCTCTATGAACTCTGAGCAATGGATTTCATCTTCCTGAGTTAATTCCCTATCCTGAAGCAAGAGATTACATTGGATGGTATTAAGGTTAATTCAAGATTCAAGTGTATTATTCTGTAATTATTTGGACTAATAGTCTTCAGGCCTTTTCAATGGAATTACTTTAAATTTGCTGCCCTCTAACTCCAAGATGGTTGTGGTAGAATATGCTCATAATCCCAGCTTTCTTGGAATCTGAAGCAGGAGGACTGAAAATTAGAGCCTATCTTGAGCAAGTTAGCATCTTGGTAAGACCCTGGCTCAAAACATAAATAAGGTTGGGGGTGTAGCACAGTGCAAAGGTACTGGCTTGAACCCACAATACTGAGAGGTGGAGGAACGCAAGTTCTTGGTGCTTAATGAGAGGTGATCAGTTCCGACATTTCAGAATGAAAGAAGGAAAGGAAGTGGATGATTCCTCGCAAACTGTCCCCACCTCTGGCAAAACAACTCAGGCCACCTTGGATGGGATCCCACTAATTTTGTGTGCTTTCTACTCAGATCTTAGGAGTATTCTCAGCCTTTGAAGATGCATGCAAAAGAAAAGTAATGTAGCTCTTTACCAGTTTTCTTGTGTTTGGGTTAACAAGGAAAGTAGGGCACACAGCATTCAGAACATCCTTGTACATGGTGCTGTTTTTCAGCACCTGCTTTTGTTTTCTCCTTTCCTTCTCCAATCTGAAACTGAGTCCCCTTCTTCCTTCCCACACGAATATTTTCCTAAGTATTTCCAATTTCTCCTTCTTCGAACTCTTTATCATTTTTTCTACATAAAGCAATTGTATCTATCTTCACAATCTACTATTTGATCTCCACCTCCTTTTGCAATTAATGAAGTTGTGTGGTTTACAGAAGGAGAGGGAGGTATTAGGTGTCCTGACACAGATTTTTTAAAGTACCTGTCATACTAATAGTATTCTGGTCTTGGTATGCACCAGTTTCCCCTTACCCAAACCCCCTAAAGAAGAGACACTATTACTTTATACTTTACATTAGTGTACTAATTTATTTCATTGTGTCAAGATAAAACTCACTTCCTGAAGTTCAGTTTTATTTTGCTTTTACATAGAATGACCTGTCTTCCTATATTATAGAAAGGTCCAGAAAGCCATTAGGAAAAAAACATCAAATGAAACAGATTTATAAAATTTACCTGGAGGCAAACAGATTTCCTAGGAATTGGAGATTAATTCCTTAAATGGAAAAGGTTAAATCTTTATCATTTCCTCATATTTTAGCTTCCAAATTTGGCATTTCCCATCTAAGTAAGTGGTTGTATTGGTTTTCTTTCATTTTTCAGGTTAAAATTTAAATCTATTTATTTCGTGCTACAAGATCTTCTTCTCCCTCACAAGTGCACATGCATGCTCATATTTCTCCTGTGTTCCTGATGTAGATGCTATTCAGCTGAACCACTTAGCATACTAGACTTTATTTCCTTGTCTATTAAATTTGTTGGAAGCTCTGTGCGTGTATCACCAGTTCTACCCCAAACGCTGCCACTGACATCATCAACAGCGCTTTGATGAACTCTGTAGCAGAATGCTGGGCACAGATGCTTCTTGGGCTCCCCTTCCCTATTCAGGCATTGCATTTTTGGGTTCGGCCCCATTCGCGGATCCCATGCTGTGTTTCTGACCTCTCCTCACCCTGGGAGAGAAGCGCATCTTCTGTCTGAAGAGCGCAGGAAAGGTTCACATTCCAGATCCCTTTATTCTTCACACTGAGCGTAGTTTGGCTGGCAGCAGAACCTGAGATCTTGGGAAGTAACATTTTCATGTTTCTGCACATTGAGAGCTTTCAGAGCACCTTCCAGGGGGCATGGGCTGAAAAACTAGTCTTTGACCTGACGTGATGACAAAGTAACACAAACACACAAACCTAAGCTAGGTAGGGAAATGAAGAGCCCAGGTCCTGCTGTGAGACTTATCTCTACATATTTGAATTTCAAAGCGGAGAAGGCCCCCCACAGCCTGAGAGCCAGTTATTTACATCCCAAAGGATTGCTAAGGACTAAAGCAAAGGTTCTCAGCAGGGAGGAGGTGGGCCAGCTTGTGGGCTGTGCAAACCCTCCGATTCCCATTTCAGGCAGACCCTCAGCACTCTGAGGACACATGGCTGTCATGGTCTCTGTAGAGTTTGGGTACAGTTTTTGCTGTAAATAGTAACAATGCTGATTTCTTCTCCAGAAACTTCACGACCACTTTCATTATAAAAATGGAACTACATAGATATTAAAAATTTATAATTTATATTCTTGAAAATATCTTAAATCTGAAGACATTGAATTTTGAAACTGTCTGCAACTCTTTCCTTTCTTGTTCTTTTTCCCCAGTACTGGGGACTGAATTCAGGGCTTTTACATCCCCAAGTCTTCATTTTTCAGCTGGGGTCTTATTGAGTCACTCATCTCTGGTCTCTGGGCTGGAATTCACAGCCCACCTGTCTCTGCCTCCCAGAGTACAGTGCTGGGATTGCAAGCATGCACCACTGTGTCAGAGATTTTTCTTTCTTTAAAACACAGGGAAGTGAGGTATGCTGGTGTGTGTCTGCACCTCCGCTACCAGAGCAGGAGATGAGGAAGATCCTTTAAAGCCAGGAGTTAGGTGCCAGGCTGGGTGGCATAACAAGATTCCATCTCTTAAAAACAAAATGAAAATCCCACAGAATGGGAGAAAATAAAAAATAAACTAAAAAACTTGAAGAATTTTATCTTGTCCACATTATGAAAATGATGCTTGTTGGTGTGGATCACTATGGAAAATCGTTAATCCTTTCAATCCGGAAATGGTCTTAAAGTTCCAGAAAGTTTTCTTGAATTATTTCATTTAAAATTTCTTCACTTTGTTTTCTTTCTCCACTTTTTTTCTTTAAATTATGTTACTCCTTATTTTCCATCTCTTTCTCCTCTTGATGTAATTTCTGAGAGTTCTTTAACTTTATATTTTTCAACATTTAAAGATTTTTTGCAAAAGCTTTTAATCTTAATATAATTTAGGTTTACAGAAATATTAATCAAAAAATGGATATTGGCAGTTTTCATGCACTTCAGTGAATTTCCTCTAATGTTACTGTCTTCTATAATTCTGAAACAATTAAGAACTAAGAAATTAACACTGGACATGTATATATATTTTATGAGATAGAGTCTCACTTTGTAGCTCAGGCTGGCCCAGAATTCACAGCAATCCTCCTTCCTCTGCCTCCTGAGTGCTGGGATTACAGATATAAGCTATCACACATGGCATTGTTGTATGTGGTACCAGGGATCGAGCTTGGGACCTTGTGCTTGCCAGACAGATGCTGGAGAAACACTGAGCTAAATCCCTGGCCCCTTAAAAATTTTTTTACTGTCATTTAATAGCCACTGTATGTGGTGACATAGCTAAATACCTATATTCCTCTCTCACTTGTTGCCAGAAATCCCAGCAACTACTTCAATATAAATTTCCTTAAGAAAGTTTTCAAATTTTAAAATGCAATTTGGCAAAAATCTATCAAGGGCTGTGGATCAGTCACAGCCTATAGAATTAGTTATTAAATCTGAAATTTAGTATCTTTTCAAATGGTACAACATGAGAATCTAAATATTATGCACTTTGGTTTAAAGTCTCTGATTTGCAAAGTTTGGAAATAAATTAGCGTATGACTGCATACTATATTTGCTGTCATGAGACTCAAAAAGAGTTATAAAAATGTTAATGACATCTTTCATTCCTATTGTGGCTTATATTTAGATGTCCCTCACAAAATCTCCTGCAGTCATAGGCAGGGCTTTTCAGAGGTGGCTGGATCTAGAGTGTGTGATTATTAAGTCTACTGCTTGAGTTGGTATAGTTTTGCTGGAATCAAGCATATGATGCTGGGATTGATTCATGGTACAATATTAGAATTAACAGTGCTAGCTAGCATTAAGAGTGTGAGTTCTACCCACCCTAAGGGCAGGTAGCTTGGATAAGATATAAGGGACAGCAAGGGTTTTGTTGTTTGTAGCTTGCTTGCTCTGCTACCTTCTGCTCACCATGAACTGTTTATCCTTGGCAATAAATGTCTGCCATGTAATCCTGCCTTGGATCCAGCTGACTCTAGACTGAAACTTCTATAAACTGTGAGATAAATAAACTTTTCTTTCTTTTTTTTTTTTTAGTTTTTTTGAGACATAGTCTCACTTTGTGGTTTAGGCTTGCCCTCAATTCACTAGGCAGTCAGGCTAGCCTTGAACTCATAGCAATCTTCCTGCCTCTGCCTCCCAAGTGCTGGGATTATAGGTGTGAGCCACCACGCCTGGCAAACTTTTCCTCCTTTAACTTTGTGTGTCAGTTATCTCAGCAATGAAAAATTAACTAAGCTTAACTGTCTAACTGTCTTAGTCACTTTATTGTTTCTTAAAGAAAATGAGGTTTATTTTCTCTCATATTTCACATCACGGTTGGCAGACGCCAAAAAGAATGAGAATGACAAGAAAGGCATGATGGAGGACACTTCTCAAACCATGGAATCCAGGATTCAAATAAATTTATAATGACATGTATCCACTTTTACAATAGAAAGATATCACACTCTTAAACATCACTGTATCCTATTAATCATGTCTTTCTCCCTAACTCTGGCAACTGCTGATTGTTCTACTATTTTTAGTTATACACATATAGGTTTCTTCCATGTCTTTTCATGGCTTCATAGCTTATTCTTTTTAGCACTGCATTGTATTCCATTGTCTGCTGTGCTAAGGTTTACTTATCCACTTGCCTACTAGAGGACATCTTTGTTGCCTTTACCCTTTGACAATTATGAACAAAACTGCACTAAACATCCATGTGCAAGCTTGTGGTTATATATTTTTAATTCTTTTGGTTAAATAGGTTAAATATCAATGAGTAGAACTGCAACATGGTACAGGTATGCTTAGTTTGATAAGAAACTGACTCACTGTCTTTCAAGTGGCTGTACTATTTTGTACTCCCCACCAGCAATACATGAAGAATTCCTGTTGTCTACTATTCTCACTAGCATTTGCTGATGTCAATATTCTGGATTTTGGCTATTCTAGTAGATACGTAGTGGTTTCTATCACACTGTTCTAATTTGCAATTTCTTGATGACATGATTTGGAATATATTTTCATATATTTATTTGCCAACTGTATTTTTTATTTTTTCTTTGAGACAGGGTCTTGCTTTTGTGTTTCAGGCTGGCCCTGGGCTCAGCCTCAAACTCACATCACAGCAATCCTCCTGCCTCTGCCTCTCAAGTGCTGGGATTACAGGCGTGAGCCACCATGCCCGGCACTGTGGTATGTGGTGCTGATTGCTGCTGGCCGTGAGTCTCCACACCCAGTATTGTATGTGGTTAACCAGGTATCGAAGCTGGGTCCTTGCACTTGCAAGACAGGCTATCCTCAAAATCATGATCCTCCTGCCTCGGCCTCTGGAGTGCTGGTATTATAGGTGTATAATACCATGCCCAGTCCAGCTTCATTGTTGACTTTATATGGTTTAGTTCTAAAAGGACCTTCAAAGTCTCATATGTTTAGAGCTGGAATTTTCAGAAGGTGATTGGGTCTTGAGATTACTCATTTTATCGTGAATCAGTCCTTGGTGAATTCATAACTGAAGGTGCTGCTGATAGTTGGGACCTGGTTAAGAAGTTGGTCATTGGAAGCTTGCTTTGAAGAGTGTTTTCTTGCTCGTGGGCCTCTTCTTTTGCTTTCGTTTTTCCATTTTCTGTTTCCTGACTGCCGTGAGGTGAACCACTTCGTTTTACTCTACCAAAATCTCTGAAAGCCTGAGCCAAAACAAATCTTTCCTCTTTCAAGCTGAGTAGGTCAGATAGTTTGCGTCTGTGATTAAAAGGTGACTAGCAGTGAGATTTTAAGGCTTCTTTGTATATTTTGGATGTAAGTAGTATTGCTGTTTGTTTTTTGCAAATATTTGTTCTTAGTCTCCGATTTTCCCAGTTTGTGGTTTGTTTCTTTCTCTTGACAATTGTTATCTAGAGCAGAACATCTGAATTTCAGTGAAGTCTAGCTCACCAAGTCTTTCTTTGATAGATCTTGCCTTAGGTACTGTTTGTATCTCCCATGAGCAGCTTTTTCAATGTCATCTTTTTCTCATTTTTGCTTTCTTTTTCATTGACATGGGTTCTCTATCCCTCACCAGTATGGGTGTTCGTTTTTTTCTTACTGCTTAAAGAACTAGAGTTTCAATTCTTAATTTTTTTCAGTGATGACCGTTAATCATTTAATACATGAACTTAGATCTGAAAGTTTCAAATAAAACCTAGAAATATGTACAATTTTTATTTTTTCTCAATGAACACTTCAATTCACTCTGTTTACCTACTAAATATCTTCTCCCACCCAGCTGTTTTTCTAGGAAGTTTTGATCTATGTATCAGTCTTCAGTAGCAAAGCCAAAACTTAGGTGATTTACAGCAGTGGCAGGCCAGGGATTTAGCTCAGTGCTGCCACACTTGCCTTAGAAGTGAAAGGTTCTCAGTTTGATTCTCAGCCCTGAAAAAAATAATTAAAAAAATGAAACAGTGGAAATATGAAATATATTTTCTCATTATTCCATAGAGCATCTCTGTGTCTTCCCCTTATTAGAAGAACACAAACAGTACTGGCTTTAGGACCTACCCCAATCTGTTATGGCCTCAGTTAACTACATCTGCAGAAATCTTACTTCCTATATAGCTCACTTCCTTTTGATAGGCTGGAAGGATGAAAATTTGAGGGCTGAGGTCATTATTACCTGAATCTATACCCATTTCTATGATACCTTCTCCCTTTTTTCTCTACTTATTTCCTGTCTTCACCTCTAATTAGTTATAAAATAAGCAATGACTTATTGCTTCTTACATGCTCTTGATGACCTTTTATAAATAATCTTTAACATTTTTCTTAGCAATCATGAATTATAAGATCATCAGTAATTCATGATACATTATTTATTTTAAACATGCTTATTAGTCAACCTTCCCATTTTTCCCCCTTTTTGCTTCTCTTATTATCTTGCTCATTTGGGGATTACTTGAACTTCAAAAGTCAGTGTATTTAAAATTCAGTGTAATTTTAAATGAGTTTTCTGGTTTAATTTTCAATGTTTTTTGAAGATGAAAATATCTCCTTCAATTTATGTATCTCCAACTCCACCCACAAGGAAAACGAAGTTCAAAAGCCATGAAATCCTGATCACTCACTCATCTCCTCCATTTCGAATAGTAATAATAATAGTTAGAAAATTAAAGTTTGAGACTGTAGGTCAGTGTGAAGACCCTGGGTTTAAATTCCCCATCACACACAGGTTGGGAGGTATTTAAAGAAGGGAAATGTAACTTCTATATCCATAAAAGAGGAAAGAAAGAGACATTTTTCTCTCTCTCCTTGCATATAAGAACTGCCATTTCTATCTCCAAAATATTCCTCAAATTTATCCTCTGTTTCCACCTCTGTCACCTCTACCTCAGGCTGAAGATTTTTTTGACATTTGGAGTACTATGATTCAGGGCCTACATACTGTTAATGGTTTACATCTGAAATGACTCTCAAACTTCAGGTGTTCAGAAGGGGACTGGATTATGCAGGTATATAGTTGACTTCCTGTTAGGAAATGGGTGCTGATTGAAGAGGTAGGTCACTAGGGATACGACCAGGAAAGGTGTATCTCTTTCCCCAACTCCTCCCTTCTCTTTCTGCCTCCTATCTCCTAGGAGGTGAGCAGTTTTCTTCTGGTCAGGCCCTTTAATCATACCTCCAATGGTGAAAATACCGAAATTCCTAAAACAGAGCCAAAATAAGCATCTCCTCATTTAACTAGGGGCATCATAGGTGGGTGACAGACACACTTATCCATACTTTTCTAATGAAAATATGTCCTTTAGCATAATGGTAGCCAGCTATGTATCTCAGGAAAACAGGAAACAATCTTGTGTTCACCCACTTTGGAGATGAATGGCAAGGTATATACATGTGTGTCAAAGCACCAACAGGGGAGTTTTACCCATGTTATGTACTGTGTTACATTCTGGTGTATTTATAATTTGCTTTATTAAATATTTTTATTTTTCTTGCAGAATTAGCCTAATTAAATACAATGTCGCATGAAAATCCACTTTTACGACTTTGGGAGGAAGCTGAGTTTGAGTCATCAGGTGACTCAGTTACTGATAATTACCTGACTCATGTAAACCAAAAAAGTTGTGACAGTGACATGGAGCAAGATACCACAAAGAAGTATGGAATGAAGATCTTGATTCAGATAAGGAACAAAACAGTAAAGCAAATAAATAATCTGACTAGTCAAAATGCTACAAAATGGTCATGGATGGATACCTGTATGATCCTGTATGTTAGAATTAGGTCAGAAAATATTGGTAGCTCTTGCCAGGGGTGAAAACGATTGGACAGAATGTCAACATTGTGATTTAATGTTGGAAATTGTTTGCAATGGATGATATACTAAACATGTCTGGAAACAAATTCATAAGGAAATATACATAAAATATAAATATAACAGTCTATATGCATCAGTAATAATACCAAACATGTATTTACCATGACACCTCACTACCTGAGTTAAAAAGCTTCATTGCAGGACTTTATCATTCTAATCATCAGAATCTAAAGGATTTATGGAGAAGTAAGAGATGTGGGATTGAGATTTTTAGAATAATGACACTAAGAGATTTGGTTTCTTTCATAATTGCCTACATTTTGACAAAATTACCCACCAAGAAAGAAATAAAATCTGACAGTTTGGCTGCTAGCCATTCATTTTTTGAAAGCTTTGCTTTGAACTGTCGAGCAATTTATACACCCTCTGAACACGTAACAAATGATGAACAACTTGTTATCATTTCTTCAAAAAAAAAATGCCAAAAGACTTCCCAAGTATTATACAGACGGCTAAGTTAACTAGAAGTTAGAGATACTATAGGCAGTCAGAGCCCATGAAGTCAGTGCAGAAGACAACTGGAAGTGTATTCACTGAGGCCACCCTTCAAGATAAAGAGAAATGACTGCATCCGCATACTTCCCCTGGGGATGAAATCAGTAATTCACATTCTAAATACGTATCACTTAGCTGGGTGGGAAGCCAAGACCTTAACTCTTCCCTTCCAGGAAAGGTTCCTGACCCTTTCTTTCCTGGAAAACCCTTGTTTGTTCTACATATGCTTGTTATGTGACTTGCTTCCTCGTTTAATCAATATTTTACACAACTATTCTTATAACCTTGTTTACTGAAATTTGGTTCCACGTTGTGATTTTCCATTGGATTAATATTGCTGAAGCAACTATATTTGTAATCTTATTATTTATAGTGACTACAGTTTGTCCTACCTCACCTTTTACCTGCCTTACCTTGTGGCTTTTTTGCATAAAAAAAAAGCCTTGAAAAGGCTTTTTCTCTTGAAAAGCCTGGTCTGCAGGCAACCCAGTTCCCAGGCTCGGTCTCTCTCATAGAAGCTATGTTAATCTCAATAAATTCTTTATTCTTAACCTCTGTTGTCCCTGGAATTCCTTCTTTGACTTTAAAGAATATGAACGTGGCATGTCAGACATCTTGAAAGTTGGGATTATAATATTTCCCTTATATTACTTGGAAGTCTATATTTCATATGACCTATATCATTTGGAGATCTCCTCCTGAGATGATTGAATACAGCTAAGAGTTTGCTTTTGTTTCATAGATCTTGGATTGTGGCTTGCTTAGGTAATCAAAATTGTCTTGAATTTTACGCCTTATATCATGATTTTTTGCCAGTTGCACATGCTGTAAGTTTTTATCTGTCATTGCTTAAGCCTTGTCTTTTATGATGTATTGTCTTTTTTTTTTTTTTTTTTAGACAGGGTCTTGCTTTGTAGTTCAGGCTGGCCCTGAGCTCAGCCTCAAACTCCCATCACAGCAATCCTCCTGCCTCTGCCTCCTGAGTGCTAGGATTACAGGCATGAGCCACCACGCCCGGCACTGTGATATGTGGTACTGATTTATTAAAATGATGATCAATTTAAGTTGAGAACATAGGAAGATACAGTCAGTTAAAGAAAGTAACATTTAACATTTTATTCCTGTTTTTCATAGACTGTATTTGAACTTAATTGCTGAATTTAGTGGTGTTCTTGACCTTTTTAATCAGACAGTACCACTAGGGAAGAAGTAGTGTTACAGAACCCCCTAGTGGAGTTTGATATAGTAGTCTGTGAAATGGGTTTTTAAAAAATTGGTTTTATTGGTACATTTTATATATACGTTATGATCACATTCAAAATTAAGTGTGGACCTGTAAATGACACAACTTATCATTTTTCCCATGTCCAGCCCTCCCTACAGCCCCCACCCCCTATATATACATAAGCTGTTTCCTTTTTTACTACCAGTTTTTTTCCCCTTCTTTACTTTCCCCAACCCACCCTTTCCCTTTTTCTTTTGAACACTTTCTTCCTATTTCACACTACCAACATACGTTTTGGCATTCATTTACACTTTCAGTTTTTCATACTAGAGAAAATATTTGGTATTTATACATCTGTGTCCTATTTATTTCATTTATGAGTATGTCCTCAAGGTACATCCATTTGAGTATAAATGATTCAAATTTATCATTCTTTATGGCACAGTAATACTCCATTTTATTACAAAAAAAACCATACATTTTCTTTATCTAGTCTCCTGTTGATGGGCATTTGGGCTGTTTCTAAGATTTAGCTATCATAAACTATAAACATCGGTGCATATGGGTCACTGTGGTATGATTCCTTCAATTCTTTATGCATATATCTGGCAGGGGAATGGCAGGGTCAAATGGTACCTCTAATTCTAGTTTTTTAAGGAATCTCCACACTGATCTCCATAGTAATCATACCTATCTACATTCCCACCAACAGTGGTGAAGGATTCCTTTCTTCCCAGGGCACTACCAGTATTTGTTGTTGGTTGATTCCATGATAGCAGCCATTCCTTGTGGAATGAGATGGAATTTCATTGTTTTCATGTGCATCTCTGAAATGAGCAGTGATGTTAAACATTTCTTCATATATTTCTTAGCTTGCTTTTACTTCTTCATCTGAAAAATGTTCATTTCCAATGCCCAGTTTTAAATTGGGTCTTTAAATTTGGAAGAGCTGATTTTTTAAGTTCTTTATGTACTCTAGGTAGTAGTCCTCTGTTCTGCAAAACAGCTGGTAAATTTTTTTTTTTTTTTTTTACTATATTGTAGGTTGTCTTTTCACTTGGTTGGTTGTTTCTCTGGCAGTGCAGAAACTCTTTAATAAGGTGGGATCCCATTTGATTCTTTCTGCTTGTTCCCATGCTGCTTTTTTGTTCATAAAATCTTTCCCTCTGCCTATGTCTCCAACTTACTGCTCAGCAGGTTTAGTGTTTGTTTTAAAATTTAGGTCTCTAATCCACTTTGATTTTAGTTTGGTGTACGGTGACAGATAGATCTAGCTTTAATGTGTATAGTTTTTCCAGCACCACTGTTAAAGAGGTTATCTTTCCTCCACTGAGGGTGTTTGGTTCCTTTGTCAAAGATGAGATGGCTTAGTTTATCTGGGGTTGCTTCTGGATCTTCTAGTCTGTTCCACTGATCCTCGGGCCTCTTTCTTTGCTAGTACCATACTGTTTTATCATGGTGGCTTTGTAGTATAGTTTCAGGTTGAGGAGTATGATGTCTCTTGCCATGATCTTGTTGCCCAGAATTGATTTTGCTATTTCAGGGTTTTAAAAAATGAAATCTAGTTTATATTTAAGAAATATACATGACTATTAATAAACCACAGGATGAATCCTGCCTGGGGACTCTTGAAAGGTTTAACTAATTTTAACATACAGGTTAATATCAAATAAAACATACTTTAAAAAAAAAATCACAGGACCTCTTCTGCCAGTTAATAAAGCTAAGAGGCCAGAATCTGTTCTTAAGACTTTGGGGACAGGATTCACTAAGGTACTTTTTCCAACCTTCTCTGTAGAGAAAATGTTGAGCCTGCTCTGCCTCAGTTTCCTTTTTGGTCCGATCTTTCACTAGTGTGGACACAATCTTAGCTCTTGAAATTCCCCATTCTCATCTTTCCGGGCTGAGTGACAACTTATGAGTGAGTTGTCTCAATAACTCACAGTGAGAATGCGAAAAGACTTCCTTTTTGCTGAACTCATTTCTGATCTTTCCCCTCTATTTTTTATTTTCCTTTTTAATGACAAGTAAGATCAGAGAAAAAAGATCCTAAAGTATCTGAACCTTTCCCTCTTATCCAGCAACTTAGGACCTTTAAGCTGAGCTCACAGCAGATGAGAGTCACTAAGGCTAAAGACAGGGAAGTAATCTTAGATGAGTAACACATACACCATTTTTGGGTCAGAGGAAAGAATGAGATTTTGCCCGTCTGAGAGAACACTCATAAAAGTGATGTGCCTATTTAAGTTTTCTTGAGATACCGAACTTGAGACCCAGTGGAAAAAACCAACTTCTGGGTGAGACTAGGAGGAACTATTTCCTATGCATGATATTTAAGATATCAAAATCCATTCAGTTTAAGAATTTCCCCAAATCCTGGCTCTCTTTCATCTCCTAGGTCTGGTTTTCATCATTTGTGTGCGTAGGGGAGGGAAATACCTTTTACCAAGTTGTAGACTTTAAAACTTTTACTTTAAACTTGTAAAATGATGAAGGCTAGACATCTTAGGTTTTTATTTGTATCTTTTTTCCTCTGCTAGTAAGTTAGAAATTCCCTTTAAGCTTTTCTCCACTCTCCAGGAGTTAATTTTAGAACCACCCTGTAGTTAGATCCCTCCCTCTAGAAAGTCAGGCTGAGGGAGCTTATAAGAGTTGTTTGCCTTCCATGGTGAATGGTGAATAGCAATCAGATAGCGACTTACACTTGTGCTTTATATATGCTAAGAGTAAAAATGGTATTTTAGTCAGCTTCTCTCATTTTTCATGTGCATATAAAAAACCGATACTAAAATGCCTTAGTAAAATGTGAATTGTGGTTGCTAGGTGATGAGTATAGTATAAGTTTAATTTGTGAGCTTCAGAGACAGAAATTTTACATTAGACCTTAAATAAAGTGTAGTCTTATTTTGCTGCTAAAGGAGGTGTAGGGAGCCAATGGCAGATGTGTCAAAGCCTGGGCTTGAAGGCATTTGAGGACAGCTGAGGACACAACTCTGTTGTTTAGCACAGGCGTATGACCAAGTCTGTTACAGTAATAATGAATCAGCATGGATGACCATACATGTACCACAAGGCTATCTAAGGTCACATGCTGGTTTTTCTTAGGGCCCCTTTCAGCCGACGGGCTGACAAAAGATTACCCAGGTGACTGCAGATAACAGGAATGTCTTAGAGGCATCCTGGCCCTTGGTTCCTGGACAAGATTTCTCCAAGCATTTCACCTGACTCTATCTGTAGACATGATCTTTTACAGGCTGAGAAGTACTCCAACTATTTCCAACTTGCTCTTTGATATTTTCTCTCATTCAAAGAATTAGAAAAGAATGACTTAGATGTTCACACTGGTCTGTCAGCCATGCTTTCTTCTTTCAACATGATTATTAGAGCTACAATCAGTTATAGCGTGTGTGTTTAGAGACGTCTGCTAGAATAAGGGCTAGGAGTTTCTTGGGGGAAGATAGGGTCTTGAGCCAGGAAGGTAGTCTGACCCTGCACAACTCTCAGCCTCTTTCCAGTGGTAAGCTACTTCTCTGGAGTAGAGTCACCTCGGGCATACCTTGCAGATATAGGAATTGAGTGGAAAT
This sequence comes from Petromus typicus, assembly GCA_004026965.1. Classification (NCBI taxonomy): domain Eukaryota; kingdom Metazoa; phylum Chordata; class Mammalia; order Rodentia; family Petromuridae; genus Petromus; species Petromus typicus. The sequence continues at coordinate 4,427 of PVIR01024672.1, read as the reverse complement.
TAAGAGATGCCAATTTCTTTTTCTTATTTCAGACGGGATACTCAATGTCAAAATCTCTTACTCCTTTGGAATGTATTCGTAAGCACTGGAAAATGTTCAACTCCCACATGTTGAAAAAGAGCCATTTATTTATTTTTTTTTTTTTTTGCCTAACCCCTGGAGCTAAAAAGGAATGCAGGGGAAATACTGATTATAATACTATTTTACAACTAGAATTGTACCAAAAAGAGGGAGGGCCCAGGATTTAGCTCAGTAGTTCCAGCACCTGCCGTGCAAGTGCAAGGGCCAGGGTTCGATCCCCGGTAACCACATACAGCAATGCCAGGGGTGAAGAATCACGCCTAGCAGCAATCAGAACCACTTACTACAGTGCCAGGTGTGGTGGCTACGTCCCAGCACTTGAGAGGGAGAGGCAGGAGGATTGCTGTGAGTTCGAGGCTGAACTGCAAAGTGAGACCTTGTCTCAAAAAAAAAAAAGAAAGAAAATAAGGAAAGTGGTCAGAATTACCTTCCGTTCAGACTTTCTTTACATTAAGAAGTAATTTTTTTTAGAGAGGGTCTTGCTCTATAGTTCAGGCTGGCCTTGAACTTGCTGTGTAGCCTAGGCTAACTTCAAACTCCCAGCAATCCCTTCCTTGGCCTCCCGAGAGCAAGATTTGAGGTTTGTATCACCATCCCAGGCCAAGAAATACTTTAGGGTTCAAAATATAATTATAAGCATACAGGACTGCCCAAGTTCCTGTGTTTTTTTCCTTTCAAATGATCTGATACAGGTTAAATGAGACCTACGAAAGTTTTCAGACAATCCTAATAAGAACACTGGGGTTTTTAGAAGACACTTTCAGGGTGGGGCATTTGGCTCAGTGGTTCCAGCACCTGTCTTGCAAGCGCAAGGACCCAGGTTTGATCCCCAGTTAACCACATACAATACTGGGCATGGAGACTCATGCCCAGCAGCAATCAGTACCACATACCACAGTGCCGGGCGTGGTGGCTCACGCCTGTAATCCCAGCACTCAGGAGGCAGAGGCAGGAGGATTGCTATTGCTGTGATGTAGGTTTGAGGCTGAGCTTAGGGCCAGCCTGAACTATAAAGCAAGACCCTGTCTCAGAAAAAAAAAAAAAAAAAGACACATTCAGACTATGAACTACATTAGAAAAGACATAATGCTACTCTTAAATCAAACATTGATTTCAAGTGAGAGATAAGCAGAATTACAAGCTGCCATTATATTTGGATAAGAATATTATTTTAATTTTATTTTTTGAAACAGGATCTCATTTTGTAGTTCAGGCTGCTTCTGAACTATGTTGCCCCGGGTAGCCTTGAACTCTTGGCAATTCTCCTGTCTCTGCCTCCCAAGTATTAGGATTATGGGTGTGCACCACCATGCCCATTACCTTTTTTTTCTTTTTTTTGAGACAGGGTCTCACTTTTGTAGTTCAGGCTGGCCCTGAGTGCATTATGTAGCCCAGACAAGCCTTGAACTCACAGCAATCCTCCTGCCTCTGCCTCCCGAGTGCTGGGATTACAGGCATGAGCTACCACACCTGGCATTGTGGTATGTGGTACTGATTGCCGATGGGCATGAGTCTCCACACCAGGCATTGTTGTATGTAGTTACCAGGGACTGAACCAGGGACCTTGCACTTGCAAGGCAGGTGCCCGAACCTCTGAGCTAAATCCCGGCCCTATTAATTTTAAAGGTCAGAAGATAGGGAGCCAAGGCAACAGCTGCTTCCTATTGGAGACAAAGCAGTCCCAACACAAGACCCTTGCTGGCTTCCCAACCAAATGGGAGGTTGCAATAGGATACATTTTCGGACATATTCTTGAAGGTCTATGAGAGACATGAAGTAAGCCCCTCAGAAATGTTAAATTAAGTATCAGGAAAAAAATGAGTACCTGTCTGCCTTAAGATTGTCTGAGAGACTTTGATGAAACATACATCTCCAGTTCCCAATTCAGTGGAAGGATTGATTGTTGTTAAAGACAGGTTTATTACCCAGTCAGCCCCAGCTATTATAAAGGCTGCAAAAGATGACCTTTACACATTAGGTTAGTCAAAACTGCCTCCTCAGTATTTTATGGTAAAGACCCGACACTTGAGGACCCAAAAGAGCTCAATGACTACTAACCTCATTTGCCTCTGCCCTGGAAAGCCAGTCACCTTGGGAGGGACTGTCATAATAGACCGCTAACCATCCCCTAACTGTCAAGGTTGCCATCAGATGTCAGACTGCACGGAGCCGCAGAGCTCAGACCCTTCTCACGAGTGCGATCGGCAAGACTGACGGGCCCAGGGCACATTCCACCTTCTCTGGCTCTGTGGAGGAGACTCAGGTAATGACTGCAGAGGTAATGACTGTCCTAGCTTACCGCTGGACAGTGGTGCATGTCCCTTGGTCATCCTCTCTTCAGTCCTTACCTCCTGGCCTTCCTTCCGGATGTCTTACTTCAGTCAAAGGTGCCACTGGAGAGGAGGTAACGAGCTGTTTCTCACAATACTTCTGCTGTAACTGGGACAGTTTTTTTGGGTTACATATTCCTTTTAATTACGTCTAAATGTCCAGTTCACCTCCTGGGAAGAGATATTTTAGTTTTGTTTAAACACTGTAGTTGTTTTCAAGTCATGGTCTTACAACATGTAGTTGATATACTGTTATGTGTCCCTCTCAGAAGAGCTTTCTAGTCAAGGTACCTGTGCTCTGATAAATTTTCTAGAAGATAGAGGTTATAAGGTTTCTTGATCCAAGGCACGACTTTGCAGCCTTGAGGTAAAATATCTGGGTCTTATCTAACTGAATACAAAGGCTGTAAATACTCTAAAACAGCAAAGATGATTCCTAGGAATTATGGGCCTCTGTCCCCCACTGCTAGCAAAATATGGTAAAACTGCATGACCCCTCTATCAGCTTACAAAAGAAGCCCAGAAGGCAGATACACATATTTCAACCTTTTAATCTAGCAGGTGGAGAGTAGTATTTCCCTTATTTTCAGGTCCATGTATTACATACCCTATATCACAAGTATGGTATAAAAATATATGCTCTGGCAGATGCAAAGACATTTTACACCTTCAATTTAGAAATTTTTCCTGAACTCAGCCACTAGGCCTTTATTTGTGCAGTAATAAACTATCTAATGTTGTGAACAGATTTTTTTCCATACATTTAAAAAGAAGCCTGTCACATTTGACAAATGATTTAGTACTAACCAATTGATATTACATTTACTAAAAGAATATTAGTTGACCAGCATAGGAGCTATTTCCAAGAACAAAGCACAGATTCCCCACAAAATGCTTTAAGTTCACAAGAGAGGAATATATAGTACATTCTTTGGATTTCAGAAAGACCTAATGCTGGCCTCCTGTATAACAAAGAAAAACAAAGTGGTACTGACACTCAGTGTTACACCATGCTGATAAGACTGATAGTGAAGCCAGGTTTGGTGGTGCATACTTGTAATCTCAGCTCTTGGGAAGCTGAGGCAGGAGGATCCTGTGAGTTCAAGGCTATCCTATCCTACATAGCTAACCCCTGTCTCAAAACAAAACAAAAAGGTATTGAATCCTCAACACAAATGAAGACAGAAAGTCACATTTGACAATATAACAAAAATAGATGTTGTTGATGAATTACTCAGCAATTGTCATGTCATTGGAAACAAAGCATTGGCTAATGGTTATGTTTTACTCAATCCTAAACACGTCAGGCATAGTTTCACTGTTTACAAAGAAAATAACAAGGACAAAATATCACAAAGAAACTTCCTTATAGGATTGGGACTGGAACTGATCCATCCTAATAGAAAAAGAACAATATGTATCTGACCAAAGAAATTGGCAAAAGAATTGTGGAATCACAAGAACTGCTGAAGAAAACAGGAAGATGGGCAAGATGTCAAGTATAATCTATCAAAAAAGATAGGGAAACAAAACACATATGTAATTGATATAGGGTGTATCACCTCTGGATGATACAGAACCTCCAAATAACCCATATTATGTAAGGGAAATATTATAACTCTCAACCTGCTAGATGTGTGGACATGCTGTTTGCATTCTCTAAAACTGAAGAATCAATTCTAGGAATAACGGAGGCTAAGAGTAGGAAGAATTTATTGAAAGACAGACTCTAAGAGAGACAGAAGGGGGCCTAGAAAGCAGATTCCCCAGCAACCACGGTTCTAAGGATAGTTTATTGAGCAAAGCCATGAGGTGAGGTGGGTTCAGGGTGGGACAAAATTGTAGTCAACTCCAAAGATGAAAAGTATAGTTGCTCACATAATATTGATTCAATGGGAAATAAGGTGGATATGAGGTAGGATAAAACTGTGGTCACCCAGTAAGATTACAAGTATAGTTGTTTAGCTAATATTGGTTAAATGAGGATCAAGTGGGTAAGCAAGTCACAAAGCAAGC